>MU785311.1:34114-94619 GCA_026770625.1 Nicotiana glauca | reverse complement strand
CAAATTGCAAGCCTTTACCCCTTTCAACAATCCTTGATCTGATAGAGTTTTCAAGGATTTTCCTCCAGCATGTCCCAAGCGCATGTCTCATAGCCTGGTTGCTCCTGCCTCTTTGCCGTCACTGGACGTCACTGTTGCTGTTCCAATAACTGTACAACCACGATAGCGGTACATGTTATTATTTTTTCGATTAGCCTTCATTACCACTAGTGCACCAGAGCATACTCTCATCACTCCATTTTCTGCAACGATTTTGAACCCTTTTGATTCTAAGGATCCCACATAGATGAGATTCTTCTTCAAATCCGGTACATATCGAACATCCTTTAATGTTCTGATCATTCCATCATGGTTCCTTAATCGTATTGAACCAATGCCATATGAGGTAAGACGGTTGTTATCCGCTGTGTGGATGAATCCGTATTCTCCTTCTTGAAATTCCACAAACCAATCCCTGTTGGGACACATATGATAGCTACAAGCCGAGTCCATTAACCATATATCTGATGATGTTGATGGCTCCGTTGTAACTAATGAGAAATCTGAATCATCACAATCAGCTACATTTGAATCCATAATGGCCTTTCCATTGTTATGTTTGGCCTTATTCTTCAACTTCGGACAGTCTTTCTTCCAGTGCCCCTTTTCTCAACAAAAGGCACATTCATCTTTGCTGGGTTTAGATCTTGACTTAGATCTTCCTTTCTTTGTCCTCGTTTGATTTTGAGGACGACCCCTCACAAATAGTGCTTCTCCTTCTCCGCCCTTCTGTTTTTCTCGCTTTCTTTGTTCATAGCTGTACAAAGCCGAACAAACTTCTCTGAGAGAAACTTCGTCATTTCCATGAAGTAGAGTAGTTTCAAGGTGCTCGTACTCATCAGGAAGTGATGCCAACAACATCAAGGCCAAGTCACCATCATCATAAGTTGTATTCATATTTTGCAAATTTGTGACCAACTTATTAAAACTAGTGATATGTTCATTCATTGTGGTACCAGGAACATAGGTGAAGTGAAACAGTCTCTTCTTCATATACAATTTATTTTGACTATTTTTCTTCAAAAATTTATCCTCCAGTGCTTTCCATAATTTACTAGAAGAAGTTTCCTTTGTGTATGGATATTTCTGCTCTCTAGCAAGGTAGGATCGAATGGTACCGCAAACAACACGGTTGATAATTCTCCAATTTTCTTCTCCAATAGCATCTGGTCTCTTTTCTTCAATAGCAAAATCTAGCCCTTGTTGAAAAAGGACATCTAGAACCTCGCCTTGCCACATCCCAAAATGTCCGGACCCGTCAAAAATTTCTACCGCAAATTTCGCATTTGACACAATTCTTGTCATAAGCGAAGATGCCAATGATGACGTATTGTTGACATTTGATGTAGATTCTTCTTGTTTATTGTCTCTCATTTTTGACACAAATATTATTTAATAGCTGACGACACAAATCAAGATTATTTCCTTTCTGGTGTGGAAGATCAGACTAAGCTGCAACCACAGAGCATACTCAGATAGAACCTTGACTCAGTTACCAAGATAAATCTTTTCTGATGTGGAAGATCAGACTGTGCTGCAACCATAGAGCATACTTAGACAGTACCTCGGCTCTGATACCAATTGTTGCGGAAGCTAAATGTATATAGTGTGAATGAGTCACAACTACTATACCAAAAATTATGGCAGTCACTAAATAATAAATAAGACAATAAAGCAATAATAAAGGGAACACCATAATTTACGAGGTTCGGCTAATTTTGCCTACTCCTCGGACACAACTAATATTTTATTCCACTCCAAAATACAAGTGAAATAATACTAAAGAGAGAAGATACAAATGCCTTAAGAAGATAAGAAGGCAAACGAGAGGTGTGTTTAAATCCTAAACATTAGGCCTTCTTTTATAGGGGAAAATCCTCCCCCCCCCGGACTCTTCTGCCAACCGATGTAGGATAAACATATTTGCCAAAAAGTCAACAAAAATAAATACAGATAACTGAAAGAGACTCTGCTGGCTACGGGTCGCCTCGAGAAGTGCAGCTCACCTAAGACTCGGTATCAACCATGCTGTTGTGCCCAGTAGGCCACTAGAGTTACATATACTTGTGCAACAAAAATGCACAGAAGTGTAGTATGAGTACGAAAATAACGTGTACTCAATGAGCATCCCGTCTAATCTCGAAGAAGTAGAGACGAGATTGTCGACTTCGACACTTACTGGTGGTCCAATAATGATGTCAATAATACATCAAATCGTGGATTTCTATAAACATGATTTTAATCCAATAGAAGGAAACGAGTAAACAATTAATTCTTTTATAGGAAATTCCCAAAATTCCTTTTCATTATTTTCCAAATAGTCTCAAGCCATGAAGAGGCAATAACAACTTTACTAAGTTTAAAACAGCAATACAAGCCTGGGCAAGTCATGCATAGGCGTACGGCCCGCTCCAATCGAAAATAAATTGTGCACTATCGAGGATCGAATGGAGCAAACCATAGATGCATCTATTTAATCTGCCGAGGCGTTCAACCCATTCAAAAAACAAACACACAGACAGTCAATCAAGAAGTCCACACAAAGCAATTATCCAAAGAAAGCAAATCCTCTTTTAACCACTTAGGAAAGATGAAGTTTTATCTGTTTAGAAATTCATTTACGAATTTGATATGATTTAAGCAATTCAAGATATCAATAAGTTCACAAATAATCTAAGATAGCATGCTTTTGAGTCCTAAACTTCCCGGATAGTAGCATAATAGTAGCTACGCGTGGACTCTCGTCACCTCGTGCGTACGTAGCCCTCGCAATAGGATCACATAACCAATTATTTTACCTATGAGGACAATTCTCTCTTACAAGGTTAGAAAGGAGATTCACCTCGCTTTAAAGTTCCAAAACCGGCATTCCACGCCTTTTCGAAGGTTTGAATCGATGTTAAATACTCCAAAACTAGCCAATGATGATGAAAATTCATTAATATATGATAAACTACTCGTATTAATCCAATTCATAAGAATTTCTAACCCGATCGGAAAGTTGACAAAAACGCCTTCAGGCCCACGTGCCCGGATTTTATAAATTTTCAAAGAATAAGTTTACCCATAGATTCACGAACTCAATTATATAATTTTCTATAAATTCCATACCCAAAATCATTGTCAAAATCCAAGAATACTAATTTTCTAGGTTTTTCCTCAAACCCTAAGTTTTCTAGAATTTTCATGTCTAAATCCATGTATAAACCTTGCATTTAACTCAAAACTAGCATAAATTACTTACCTTGTGATGAATGACGGAACCCTCTCTTCAAAAGATCCAAAAATTTTGCCAAGCCAAGAGAAAAATGGGTGAAATGAACCCAAATCCCAATATTTAAACATTCTGCTCAGCCTAGGTCAGCCTTTCTTCGCGTTCACGGCCTGTCTCCCGCGTTCACGTAGGCCAGTTACCCAGCTCCTTCATGTTCGCGTAGGCTAATGAACCTGGCCCTACAAAACTCCTTCTATGCGTTTGTGACCCGCTGACCGCGTTCGCAAAGGCCAGGTGCCCAGACCCATCGCGTTCGCGTTCGCGTTACCCTCTACGCGTTCGTAGACCAAATGGCCTTGGGCCCAGCTCTCCCTTACCTTCTCCGTGTTCGCGTAGCCTTTGTCGTATTCGCTAAGGCTAAACTCATCACCCCCCATCTATTCCTTTTCACATTCGCGAGACTCCCTTCGCATTTGCGAAGAAGGAACTAGATACTAGCAACTAGCAGCAGGTTTTTACCCAAATTCGACCCGTTAACCACCCGAAATCCATCCGAGTGGCCCAGGACCCCAACCAATCATACAGTCAGTCCCAAAATATATTACGGACTTGCTCGAGGCCTCAAATCACATCAAACAACGCTAAAGTCATGAATCGACCTCCAATCCAAGCTTAATAAACTTTAGAATTTCAAACTTCACTTTTCGATATTTAAACCTATCAAATCACGTCTGATTGACTTTAAATTTTACAAGCAAGTCATATTGGACATCACGAACCTACTCCTACTTTCGGAATCAGATTCTGACCTCGATATTTAAAAAATTTCACTTCCGGTCAAACTTCTTAAAAACCTTCAAATTCTATCTTTAGCTAAATGGCTCCAAAATGACCTACGGATCGCCAAATTCACTTACGATCATGCTCTCAACTCCAGAATCACCATATGGAGCTATTCACTAACTCGGAATTCCAAATGGACATCAATAACACTGAAATGCACTGCAAACCAAACTTATGAAATTTCTTCTAAAATTCTAACTTCCACAATAGGCATCAAAATGCTCCCGGATTATCCAAAATCCGAACCGGGCATACGCCCAAGCCCGAAAATCATCATACGAACCTGTTGGAACTTTCAGATCCTGATTCTGAGGTCGTTTACTCAAGAATCCGACCTTAGCTAATTCTTACAACTTAAAGCTTGTGAAATGAGAATTCTCTTTCCGAATCAACTCCGAATTTCCCAAAATTCAATTCCGACCACGCGTACAAGTCATAACACCTGAATGAAGCTACTCATGACCTCAGACTGTTGAACAATACGCTAGGGCTCAAAACGACCGGTCAGGTCGTTACAGACTCGCTCGGGGCTCGCTCCGGGGCGGAGCACTTGTAAAACGTCTCTAGGCTTATGTGTGGGGCTTAGTTCCATGAGATTTACACCTCGGCCATTGGGGCTTATACCCCGAACATGCCCAACGCCCAGCGTACTCGACTCGCCCAATAGAACTTTATGCAATTGTATGTAACTAACCTTGTAAATCCTCAAATTTTCTTAATAAATCGTTGAATACTCAAAATTACTTTTTTCTTAATTATAAATCATTAAGTTCAGAGTATTTTATGTCATAATTAAAATAAAAATTAATGCACGTTATCCTCTAAGGCTGCTATAATAGTTAATTTTAATTAAATCTTTCATTTAAAAAGTATTTATTTATATACTTTTGCTATGTCTTTACTATATAATATTACATAAATTTTTTAAATATTATTTTTCTAAATATTATTATTTTTTACGTTTACGAGATACAATACTTATTGATTTAATAGCTTAATATTAGCAAGTAACTATTTACAAATAATTAGTTATCATGGTATTGTACGGTGAATTATGTGTCACTTTATTAACTTGTTGAAAGTTAAAAATGAATGATGCTAGAGAATCATATTTAAATTGTGAATTATGTTTTTGTATAAATTCTCTTTCAAATAGAAAGCATATTAAATAAAAGGAGCATTTTAAGAAAGAATATCAAATTATAATATCGAAATTTTTTCAAGATTCATTACTCATTAAGAGATACATTTAAGATTTCGTGTCGAATATATTGCTTTTGATATTTGAGTTGCAACGACATTGCAGTTAATTTGCATATTATGATATATGTCAAACTTTTCGTATTATTCATAGTTGAATTGTAATTTATAAATATTTTATATAGATTATTTGTTATATGTGATTTTAATGTAGTATTTATAATTATTTTTTATTTTATATTATCTCAAAAGTTTTGAAATTAGTAAAATTTAAAGATTTGTGGGACTTACGCCACATATCTCAAGGCTTACGTCTTGCCTCGTTAGAGGTAAAATGCCCCGCCTCACGTTCCCGCCTTTTAAAACGTTGTTTCCAAGTATTTCTTTTGTTCATTTCTTCAACATGTTTTACTAAAAATCGACCTTAAGTAAAATTTGTTTAATGTCATAGCACATGGTACACTGTTGCAAGGTGGCTGCCCCTTGTATTTCCAGGTAACTTCAGAATCGGAAGATCATTGCATGGAATCCACTTTACGCTTTGCACAAATAAAAGTATGAATTAAAGATGTCTACATACAGTGGTCATGTTGACCATTACGTATTGAGTTAATACCCTAGGGTCCCTTTTAACTATCAACTTTTCGCGAATTTCCTATTTAAATAACTGGGTGTGCTCAAAACCTTCCGAACTATTATCTCCTTTATAATAAAGCCCCCCAATCGCTTAAAACCGGGCATATTCAATTTTACTATTTGATCGAGACCAGAGAGTTACATCAAAGGTCGGCCTCGTAGTGGATCAGACCAGAGCACGAGGACAAGATACCGAATTCGAGAATCGAGGCCAGTAATGATCGAGACCAAATAAGGCAGACTTCGACAATAACAGAAAAGCGAGATATTCGTGGCTGGTCGAAGATCATGACAGCAATCCCGGAATAGATAAAATTAAGGGCGGTTGTTTAGGCTAATCATGATATTTACTTTCATAATTATAATTGTACCATATATAGGATTCTTCTGCTATATAAAGAGGGTTCTAATCATTTTGTAGACACTTTACATTCACGCATATCAAATCAATACAATACTCTCTGTCTAGGTTATATTCTTGTTCATCAGTTTGCTTATTTCTTAACTATTCGGGTACTTATCAGTTCGAGGGAACTCAAGCTCGAGGGCTAAATTACGTTTCAACACTGGTTTGCTTTATCTCATTATTGATTTCTACTACTAATCTTTACATTTATCAATTGGTATTAGGTGGAATCACGTGTCCTTAAAACAACATTATAAGTTTAATTGTTATCCAATTATAAGGGTAACTAGTCTGGCACCAACAGTGGGGCTAAGGATAATAGTGATTGTCTGGTATTAATTCTCGTAACATACACTACTTTACGCTTGTTCTTGTGAGTATTTTTTATTTAAGGATCAATATGTCTAACTCGCAAGCAGTACCCACGCACGCTGATAACGATCCCGATTTCCATTAAGAAAATGATAATGTAGCCGCCCCAGGGATCGAAGCGCCTCAGCCAGGCCACGACGGAGTACCAATCGCAAACCCCATCGATGTTAGTTTGCACGTCACCTTAGATGCAAATCTAACATTGATCTTGAAGGTAGCGTACACAGGGAAGTTCGATCAGGTGGTCGAGGTACGCAGGGCAAAGAAGACGGGGGAGTTAGCCTCCAATTGATCTTTGAAATGCTATAAACTCAGCAACCCGCTATAGCGCAACTACAGAATCAACATCGAGCACCAAGTGGGATGAACCAGAGCCTGAACCAGAAACTGTTCCCAGGGCCGAACCTATACTGGAGAGATCGAACGCCGAATGATTCGGGAGTTGACCCTGCTATTATGAAAATGCTCGAGGAGCTCACTTTGAGGATTGAATTAGGTGGAAAAAAATAAGAGTAATGACAAAAAAGGTAGAAACGTATAACTCACGAGTTGACCAAATACTAGGGGCAGCCCCGATTCTAAAGGGTTTGGATTCGAAAAAGTTCGTGCAGAAGACTTTCCCTCCAAGTGCGGCTCCAAATCCCATCCCGAAGAAACTTCATATGCCAGATATTCCCAAATCTAGCTGGACCACAACCCTATTGAGCATGTCACTTCTTATACTTGTGCAATAAAGGGGAATGACTTAGAAAACGATGAGATTGAATCCGTTCTAATTGAAAAAGTTTAGAGATATTTTATCGAAAGGGGTGATGATATGGTACCATAATTTGCAGCCCAATTCTATCGATTCCTTTGCCATGCTTATAGACTCGTTCGTAAAGGCACACGTCGAAGCAATAAAGGTTGCGATTAGGAAGGCAGGCCTCTTCAAAGTAATACAAAAGGACAATGAAATGCTAAGGGAATTCGTATCTCTATTCCAGATATAACACATGGATCTACCCCCGATCACAGACGATTGGGTTGTTCAAGCTTTTACTCAAAGTTTGAACTAGCGAAGTTCGATAGCGTGACGATAATTAAAGCAGCATTTAATTGAATATCTAGCTGTAAAATAGGCTGATGTACATAATCGATATCAGTCAAAGATCAGGATCGAGGATGATCAATTGGGAACTCCTTCCAGTTCGGTTTACCCGAATAGCCCTGTTGGTAAAATTCAAAGGGATATCGACAGAAAACCCTGATCAAATAGAGATCGGTACCAACCATACAACTCAAATCGTAGAAATAGTGGCCCAGGACATAACCCCACTCGAAAAGATCGAATGATTGATCGAGGATAGAGCTCCTGAGGGCTCATGAGTAAAAACGGCTTCGATAAACATATCGAGCCCACAGAAGCACCGCGACTATCAGAATACAACTTCCGCATCGATGTATGAGGTATTATATCGGCCATCGGGATGATAAAAGATACTAGATGGCCCAGGCCCCTACAGACCGACCCAGCTCAAAGGAACCCTAATCAAATGTGCAGGATGTAGCTCGTTTATTCAACGAGGGTCACAATCGAGAATTCTTAAGTGATCGATCTAAGAACCACTTCAAAAATAGAGATTCCAATAGATAGAATGAGCAGAAAGAGTATCCAGTGAAACTCTAAAAATTATACAATATTAACCAAGTTGATAATTAAATATTTATAAATATCTAATGAAACTCTTAAAACATATATAAATTGTTTGAACTAAAGTTACTAGGTTCATGTGAACCCATAAATTATATTCTGAATCAGTCATTGATTTTTGGAAGAGATATATTTTCGATATTCACTATAGATATGGCTAAAATGTTTATTTGGTTTAAGTTTTAGCTTTTAGTACAAGAAATTCGGATTTTAGCGACTACAAAAAGCGACCAACATTGGTCGCTTATCTCAATATAGTGACCAAAACGCGTCCAAACAGGCTTGGTAGCTATATTGGCTGTCCCTTTGACCAAATGTTCCCTGTAAACAAAATACCTACCAACTTTGGTCGGTACAATATTTTAATAATATAAATTTAGTGACCAACATTGGTCTCTACATTTAAATTACGATATTTTTAAATTATTATATATTAAAAATTAGCGACCAATGTTGGTCGCTAAATTAAAATATATATTATTTAAAAATATATATTTAACAATTTGGGTTCATAAGCAACCAACTTTGGTCCCTAATTTTTAGTATAATTTTTTTTTAATAAAATCTAGGTTTATTAGCGACTATTCTTGGCCGCCAAATTTTAAATTTTTATTTTTTTTTATATATAAGCGACCAATCTTGGTCGCGAATTGCCAGAATTGTTTTTTTTAATAGGTATGCCACCAACTTTGGTCGCTTTTCTGGGTAATAATTTTTGCATAAAATGCCTGTTTTGGCAGCTACACCACCTTCCAGCATATGAAAATCCCTAAATAACAATATAATTCAATTCATAAACTACAATTTCAATACCAAAATCTCCACAAAATTCCAACAACACCACCACCATCACCACAACAACAACAACAACAACAACAACAATAAGAACAACAACAACAATACAACAACAACAACACGATTCAAAAAACACATTAAACCCAATAAATTAAAGTTCAATATAACTAACAAATTAAACTAAGTTAACGCTTATTGCACCTAGTTCAAAACCAGTTCTATTTGTCTAGTTCAAAGTATATAAAAGTCGAGGAGTGATTTGTATAATATCATTATCATCACCGTTTGATGAACTTTCATCAACAAGACGGTATACAGAAGGATCTACTTGTCGAGGACGGGAAGAACGATCATGGGGAGGACCGGAGGAATGAGCACGGGGAGGACGGAAGGAACGCTCACATCCAAGTCGAGCCTCTAGCAATGACTCACGAGCCCGGGGAATCAGAAAACCTCCAGAATCTATGAGAGATTTGAGCTGCTCTTACATACACTGGTACTGAGCTTGCATGCCAATGTACTGAGAATCTCTAAGCTTTTCTCTTTCCTTGGCCTCTTCTAGCTTGGATGTGAGCTTTGTCATAATCTCCCGCATAGCAGAGAGGCTCTCCCCATCAAGTTGTTCGCTTTGCAAGGAAATCCCTATTACTTGCATTCCACACTTATAGCGATGGAATTTCTTAGTAGGAAGCTCGTATACCTTCCCCTATTTTGTACCACCAGCAGCATCCGTCCACATTCTTTCAGCATCCTCGTTTGAAGGTTGGATTGGCTCGCCGACTCATTAGGTGGCTGACTGCGTACGAATTCCTCCATGTCAGCTGTGAAGTGACCCTATAAGAAAAATTACATTGAATTAGTATTTCAAAAATTTATATCAAAGAAATTAATTTACTTAATGAAAAGTGAAAACTTACATGTACAGTTGAGGCTCAGCCCTCGACCCACCTTTCTTGATCCGTCTCTTTCTTCTTCTTTACAATATGAGTCTCCTTGAATAGCTCATCTTGGTTCATTGGACGCCCTAACTTCTTTTCCTGAAAACTCATAAATTTTAGTTAATAAACAGAATAGATATACTTTGAAAATTAAAATAAATTAAGCAATCACATACCAATCTTCTTTTTATTGTCCCTAGTCTTATTGCACCTCCAGTGTGCAAGCATCCTCCCTTTTTACATGTGCGATCTTTCTTTCTTTTTTTGCTCTTATTTAAGAACTTTGCGGAAAGCCATTGCCTTTGCAAATCCTCCCATAAATTCTGAAGCAACCAGTCAGGCTTCTGGATCAACTTTCTAGCATGGGAGAAACTATGCGAAAACCACTTGCGAGCTTTGCGATATAAATTTGCAGCCACTTTCGTGCTATAGTGGTGTTCCCATACACACTTGCTCTGTATTTCAAAAGTTAAATATTATATGGAAATATCATAAATATAAATAATTATACTGCTTAAAAGAACATTATACCTTAAATTTATTGAAAATTTGCTCATTCAGCGAGAATGGAAATTTATTCCAAATCTCATAAGGGCCATCATAAAACTTTATGGTGGCTTCGGTGATTATTCTCCTAGTAATATTACTCAGGATGAACATGAAATTTAATAAAAAAAACACATTAATATCGTAGTAAAAACTGTACAAAACTATAAACGTAAATATAACAAATAACTCTTACCCTCACCCACAAGTGGTTGTGATACTGATGTCTGTGACTGATAATAGGCTAGATTCATGTAATTTGGCGACTATTTATGCCCCAACTTGATTATGTTTCACTGTTATAATATAGTTAAATAATGATAAATTGGCTCTAATTGTCAATTTCACACGTTGCAGAAGTGAGTAGCATGTATGAGAACTTAAAACTGTAATTGGAGCTAAATTGAAGCAAGAAAAGCCCCCTAGGAGCTGAGTACGTGGGAGGATGAGAGAAAGAAGAGATTAAACGAAGACCTGGACTAGCGCGGCCATTGGCGCGATCGCGCTAGCCCAGGAAGTCAAGGCAGAATGATAGGCCATATGCGCGGTCATTAGCGCGTGCACTAGCACGACCGCGCTAGCCCAGTTCTGAAAAATTAAACTTCAGGGGTAAATTTGGAAGTTCAGGGGTAATCCACTTAACCTATAGAAGGTCCAGCTCGCCCAAAGGATCATTATCAAGGTTTCCAAAGCTTGTTTTTAGACTACTTTGGAGGCAAGAACAAGTGTGAGAAGATCAACCAAACATTAGAGTTTTTCTATCTCCTTTTAATTCTTGCAATTATACATTATGAACAACTTTGTAGTTGTATCTTATTTTGTTATGAGTAGGTAAACAATTGATCTAGGGTTGATGGAACGAATTGTTGGTTGAAGTTTTTATTCAACTTGTTATAATCGAGCCGAATTTATTATATGATTGTTCAACTACGTTTTGTATGGTAATTAATTGAATGGGCCCTTGATTAATCGTGTCTAATTGCCTTATATTGCTTGAGAAAGAATATTAGGTTAGACTGTTGTCGAATAACACCACTTTTGGGTAATTGAAGAGATTCATTAGTTGAACTTAAAAGTGGGGTTTGGTGGGATAATTCAGAGCTGCACATATTGTCATATAGAGTAGTTCGAGAGAATGCTCTTGTAAATTATTGCAGTTCATCGAGCGATAATTACAATAACCCATAGATCATAATCCTCATAGAGTATTATGGCGAGATTATAGCAAAATAGTTAATACATAAACTAGAAATTGGGGAAATCAATGCCCTAGACCTTTTTACTACTGAATTATCTTTAATTTAGCTTATTGTTATTTTTAATATCGTTTGAAGTAGTTAAACAAAAACCCAACCTTTATTGATAAAATCTTACATCTGGAAATTGGTTGAGTTGATAATAGAATTTCCAAGAGTTGTAGTAGATAGGTTAGTTCCCTGAAAATTCGACTCCGAACTTAAAACCAGATTATATTTGCAATGACCACTTTGTCATTTAGAAGGCATAGTTGGGCGTGATCAAATTTTGGCACCGTTGCCGGGAAATTAACGGTGTTATTTGTTACAAATTAGAAGTAGTGTTAGAATTATTAGTTTAGATCAATTTTCGAAGGTGTTAAATAAATTTTTTCTTTTATTGAAATTCTCACGTTTGAACTCTTGTGCATTCAGGTGTATTCCTAGAAATTCTTCGAGCACTAGAGAACTGCTTGAAGGACTCTCAAACCCCGAGAAAACATTCAAGTCATTGAACCGTGCTAACAAGAGAATCCAACAATCACAACAAACACACCAGCTTGAAATTGACATGGGTGACATCGAGAACGTCAACGGAAATATTAGGGATGAGCCAGCTGACCCAAACCTTAGAGTGGTGGCACCTTTTGTGCCAGAAGCTACACTTTATCATTGGGCACAACCGATAGCTTACAACCTGGCTACTGCTATAGTTGTGCCCCCAATTCAAGCGGAGACATTCTAGATCACCAACAACATGCTGCATCTTCTGCAGAATAAGGGATTGTTCTCTGGGTTACACATAGAAGACCCTCATCAACAGTTGAAAAAAATTTATGTTGATTTCTGTGACCCAAAGGCAGCCAAATGTGACCCCAGAAGCTATCAAGTTGTTACTCTTCCCATTCTCTATGACTAGGGAAGCTCAGACTTAGTTGAATTCGCTCCCAATAAATTCCATTGTCACCTGGGAGGAATTAGTCAAGCAGTTCCTGAATAAGTTCTACCCGCCCAATAAGACTGCAAGGCAGACTAATGAAATATTGCAGTATAAGCTGCAGCCTACTGAGACCTTGCAAGAAACTTGGGAAAGATTCAAAGGGATGCTAGTGAAGTTTCTCCACCATGGGATTCCAGACCAGATGCTCGGCCAGAGATTCTACATGGTGTTAGCTAACAATATAAAGGCCAATGTGGATACTTCAGCTGGGGGTGCATTTTTTGAGTAAGACATGCACCAAAAGCAAAGTCCTTCTTGATAAGATATCCTAAGATTCAGGGTGGATGACGAGAGGTACAACATTTGCACCAACAGTGCATTCAGTTCCTCTTGACCCAAACAATTTGCATGCAAAGAACATAGCCACACTCATGACTCAGATGAGTATATTGAAAAACAAGATTGATGTGATGGGTACAAAGCAAGTGCATATTGTTGACACAACTAATGGAGGACTGTGTACACCCTGCGTTAATCAGTCTTATATGTGTTCATCGAGTGGAAAAGGTGACAACCAAGGGTTAAGAGAGGATATGAATTATGTCGACAACTTTGTGGGTCAGAGACAAAGAGGAAGTAGTGGAGATCGGCTGTGACGACCAAAGGATTATCACCTGTTTTCTCTCTCTTTCAGTGCTTCCGAGGCCTTGAAAATCTCATTTTTAGTTGTCTCGATTTGTGTGCACATTCCGGGCGAGTAGCCGAAGAGCTTGTATGTGAAATTCTGTGAAAAATGCTAAAATTTTGAATTAAAATAAGTAGAGTTGGCTTTTGGTCAATATTTTAGGTAAACGGATCCGGACCCGTAATTTGACAATCTCGGAGGGTTTGTAGAAAAATATAGGACTCGGGTGTATGCCCGGAATTGAAATCCGAGGTCCCGAGCCCGAGAAATGAATTTTTAAAAGAAATTATTTTTCTGAAATTGTCAACGAAATTTGAAATGAAAAGTTATTAAAATGTGTTGATATCGGGCACGTATTTTGGTTCCGGCACCCGGTACACGTCTTATATGTGTTTTAAGAGGTTTCTGTGAAATTTTGTTGAAATCGGACGTCATTTGACGTGTTTCGGACTTGAATCTCTAAAATTGGGAGTTTATGAAGTTTTAAGAAAAATTAGTGATTTTGAGGTTTGATTCCTCGTTTCTGATGTTATTTTGGCGATTTGATCGCACGGTTAAGTTCATAGGATGTCGTTGAGTTAGTGTGTGTGTTTGGTTAGGAGCCCCAAGGGCTCAGGAGAGTTTTCGTAGGTGTTCGGGGAGGTTTTGAACTTAGAATAGTTGCAGAAAATCTGCAACAGGTGCCTAGGTGAATCTTTCTTCGCGTTCGCACTCTCCCTCAAGCGTCCGCGATGCTTCTTTTTTGTTCCTTCATTGTGTTCACATCACTAGTTCGCGTTCGCGTAGAGTTATAGAACTCTGAGGGCCCAGCCCTCTTTTCTTCTTTGCGTTCGAGATGGTTGGACCGCGTTCGCATTGGTCCCTAGCCCCTTCCCATCGTGTTCATGTACAGACCAACGCATTCGCACAGGGCAATCTCTTGGACCCCAGCCAATTCCTTCTACGCTTTCGC
Organism: Nicotiana glauca; assembly: GCA_026770625.1. Taxonomy (NCBI): domain Eukaryota; kingdom Viridiplantae; phylum Streptophyta; class Magnoliopsida; order Solanales; family Solanaceae; genus Nicotiana; species Nicotiana glauca. The sequence goes on along the minus strand of MU785311.1, from coordinate 80,125 downwards.
GCTTCACCTTCAGCGTTCGTGTTGACGAGCCCTGTTTACCCTTCGCGAAAGCGACTCACTTCATGCGAACACGAAGGGCAAAGTTTTGCCCTGTTATATTAAATTTCAGAACAGTAGTTACGAGTTTCTTTCAAAAAATGCACGAGCTCTCTTCTCCCCCAAGCACTTAGGAGTCCATTGAAGCCCATTTTCTTCAAGATCACTTGGGTTAGTAAATTCCAACTTGTTTTCTTCATTTTCCATCATTAATTATTGAATTTCTAAGCTTAAATCATGTAGATTAGGGTGGAAATTGGGGGAATTGGGTAGAGTTAGGGCTTTTCATTTTCTTCGATTTAGACCTCGTTTTGGGGTCAAATTTGAAAACAAATTGTATATTCGGGCTCGTGGGGGAATGGGTGATATGAATTTGGTTCGAAACTCGTGTTTTGACCAAGTGAGCCCGGGGTCGATTTTTGGAATTTTGGGAAGAAAGTTTCTCGACAAATAATAAATACAAGTACAATCAATTAATGAAGTCCATCAAATATATGTATTTCGCCTCTAAATTCTTCAAGTAATAATTTTTGAGTCAATATGCTTTTCAACAAGATATTTCGAATATATTTCCTTAAAATAAATATCTTTCAATTAAACATCTTTCGAGTATAATTCTTTCGAGTAAAGGTCAACTTGTGACGCCTCATTTTAAAATCATAATAATATAGGTCTCAGTCCACTTTCATATTTTTTTTCTGGCACCTTGTGCCCACATATTTCTATCTCACATTGCACAACAATATTCTCATGTTACTCAGTTCATAGGGTCCATAACCGAATAAATTAAGAATGTTCAAAGAGCCTCATTTACTTAATATAAAGTAGAATACAACTTCCAACCCAATTAGGATATCAACAAGAAAAGATGAAATTATTTTTAGAAATCATTTGACAAAGAAAAATACCCTTTTTCAATTAAAGTACAATATCAAACGAATCATTACCTTTAATACGAGAAATCAATAAATCAAAACATAGTAGGAATTTCCTTAAACCAGGTGAAACAAGTAGCTTAACAGGTATTAATGAATATAAATCCTCTCCTCAAGCAAATTGTTCATTTATGTATTTATTTTCCTCAGTAGTCAATTCATATGCTTTTAACAATAATCAAATTAATAATAATACCGTTACGGCGTACAGCCTGATCCGTATATCGCTGTGGCACGCAGCCCGATCCATATCATTAGTCAACTGCGCTCACTTGGGGTGTACAGGCTCCGGAGGGGCTCCTACAACCCAAGTGCTATATTGTTGCAGAACGCAGCCCGATCCATATATATATATACACACACACACACATTTGCTGCGGCGTGCAGCCTGATCCATATAAGTATTTGTTGCGGCGTGCAGCTTGATCCATAACATATATAACATTTGCTGCGGCGTGCAGCCCGATCCATATAAGTATTTACTGCGGCATGCAGCCCGATCCATAACATATATAACATTTGTTGCGGCGACGTCTGCAGGCCCAGAGTCTCATCTATCTTTATTTCAATTTGTTATCCTTTGTACCGAAACAAACAGTTTATGATTTCCTTCAGACGATTGTATGTAATAATCTTAGAAGTTCGTAAGTATTGTGACAACAATCTTGGGTAGAGTTTTGTATTGGATTTCCGCATTTCTTTCAGCTATTTACATTTGAGACTTTCGCTTATATTATTAAATGCTTTGTTTTTATAAAATTGTTGATGTTTGCTAAAAAAGGTAATTAATAATTGGCTTGCCTAGATCCTAATAGTAGGTGCCATCACGACTCCCGAGGGTGGGAAATTTGGGTCGTGACAAGTTGGTATCAGAGCTTCCGAGGTGGTCATTCAGGTCAACATGGTTAGTCCCAGGTTCCTCAGCTACAGTATTCGGATGGGTGTTATGAATGTAGTGAGTATGGTCACATCAGAAGGGCTTGGCCAAGGTTGAGGGGTGCTCATTCGCAGCAGCAGGGTTCTTGTCCTATAATTCAGGCACTCAGTATTCCACAGCCCGCCCAGCCAGCTAGGGGTGGAGGTAGAGCTGCTCGAGGTGGAGGCAGAGGTCATAGAGATGGAGCTCAAGCTACTAGAGGTGGAGGCCAGCCAGTAGCCGGCCTTCCTAGAGAGGCAGTTTAGGGAGGTGGGGCCCAACCCCGGTGTTATGCACTTCCAGCTAGGCTACTGGCTGGGTCTTCAGATGCAGTTATTACAGGTACTATTCTAGTATGTGATAGAGATGATTTAGTGCTATTTTACCTTGGGTCTATATATTAGTATGTGTCATCCTATTTTGTATCGTACCTGGTTATGCCTAGTGATGCTATGAGTATTCATGTTTATGTATCTACACCGGTAGGTGATTCTATAATGGTCGACCGAGTTCATCGTTCCTGCATTGTTGTGTTTGGGGGGGTCTTGAGACCCGTGTTGATTTGTTGCTCTTAGATATGGTGGATTTCGACGTTATATTAGGGATGGATTAGTTGTCCCTGTATCATGCTATCTTGGATTGCCATGCCAAGACCGTGACCTTAGCTTTACTAGATTTGCCCCATTTGGAGTGGAGAAGGACCCTAGTTCATACGAGTTGCAGTGTTTTTTCATATGTGAAGGGTCGACACATAGTCGAGAAGGGGTGTTTAGCTTATCTGGTGTATGTTCGCGATTCCAGCGCAGAGGTCCCTTCTATTGATTTTGTACCTATTGTTTGGGAGTTCCCCGAGATTTTCCCTTCAAACCTGCCGGGCATGCTGCTCGACAGGGATATCGACTTTTGTATTGATCTGGCTCCGAGCACTCAGCCCATTTCCATTTCGTCGTATCGCATGGCCCCGCCAGAGTTGAAAGAGTTAAAGGATTAGTTGCAGGATTTGCTTGAGAAGGGTTTCATTAGGCCCAACGTTTCGCCTTGGGGTGCGTCGGTATTATTTGTGAAGAAAAAGGATGGCTCGATGAGGATGTGCATTGATTTTTGGCAATTGAAAAAAGTTATGATAAAGAACAAGTATCCACTGCCGAGGATTGACGATTTGTTCGACCAGCTTCAGGGTGCAAAGGTGTTTTCAAAGATAGACTTAAGATCTGGCTACCATCAGTTGAGGAATAGGCCATCCGATGTCCCTAAGATAGCATTTTGCACTCGGTACGGGCATTATAAGTTGCTGATCATGTCATTTGGGTTGACCAATGCCCCAGCAGCATGTATAGAGTTGATGAACCGAGTGTTCAGGCCTTATTTAGACTTGTTCGTGATAGTCTTTATTGATGATATTCTGATATACTCCTGCAGCCAGGAGGAGCACGAGCAGTACCTCAGAGTGGTTCTTTAGACTCTGAAAGATAGTCAGTTATATGCTAAGTTCTCAAAGTGTGAGTTCAGGTTGAGTTCAAATGCATTGCTGGGTCACGTCGTATCAGCAGAGGGTATTTAGGTGGACCCGATGAAGATTGAGGCAGTCAAGAACTGGCCTCGACCAACTTCAGCTATAGAGATTCGGAGTTTCTTAGGGTTGGCACGCTATTATCGTCGGTTCGTGGAGGGGTTCTCGTCTATTGCAGCCCCGATGACCAGGTTGACCCAGAAGAGTGCCCAGTTCAGATGGTCAGACGAGTGTGAGACAAGCTTTCAGTAGCTCAAGACAGTTCGGACTACGGCACCGGTATTGGTTTTGCCCACTGGTTCAGGGCCTTATACAGTCTATTGTGATGCTTCCCGTATTGGGGTTGGTGCAGTATTGATGCAGGATGGCAGAGTCATTGCCTATTCTTTGACGCAGTTGATGATCCACCTGAAGAATTATCCGGTTCATGATTTAGAGTTGGCAGCCATCGTTCATGCATTGAAGATTTGGAGGCATTGTCTATATGGTGTGACATGTGAGGTGTACACTGATCATAAGAGTCTTCAGTATCTGTTCAAGTAGAAGGAGTTGAATTTGAGGCAGCGAAGGTGGTTGGAGTTGTTGAAAGATTATGATGTTACTATCTTGTATCACCCGGGAAAGGCTAATGTGGTGGCTGATGCGTTGAGTAGGAAGTTAGCCAGCATGGGGAGTCTTGCTTATATTCCGGTCAGCCAGAGACCGCTTACTTTAGATGTTCGGGCCTTGGCCGATCGACTTGTGAGGTTGGATATTTCTGAGCCTAGCATAGTGTTAGCTTGCACAGTCGCTCGTTCTTCTCTATTGGAGAGCATCTATAATCGGCAGTTTGATGATCCCCCTTTGTGTGTCCTGAGAGACACGATGCAGCGTGGAGGTGCCAAGAAGGTGACCTTCGATGATGATGGTGTTTTGATATTGCAGGGATGAGTTTGCGTGCCCAATGTTGATGGGATTCGAGAGTTGATCTTAGCGGAGGCCCATAGTTCCCGATATTCTATTCACCCGAGCATCGCGAAGATGTATCAGGATCTAAGGCAACACTATTGGTGGCATAGAATGAAGAAATATATAGTTGAATATGTGGCTCGATTTTTGAACTGTCAGCAGGTTCAGTATGAGCATCAGAGGCCTGACGGATTGTTTCAGAGGATTGAGCTTCCTGAGTGGAAGTAGGAGAGGATTACCATGGATTTCGCTACTGGACTTCCGATGACTTGGAAGAAGTTCGATGCAGTTTGGGTCATTGTTGATAGGCTGACCAATTCAGCGCATTTTGTTCCTGTTGCATTCATTTATTCATCCGAGAGGTTAGTTGAGATCTACATCAGGGAGATTGTTTGCCTTCACGAGGTGCTGGTATCTATCATTTCGGACCAGGGTACGCAGTTTACCTCGCGCTTCTAGAGAGTTGTTCAACGAGAGTTGGGCACCCAGGTTGAGTTGAGTACAGCATTCCATCCCTAGATGGACGGACGGTCAGTCCGAGAGGACTCTTTAGATTCTAGAGGATATGCTCCGAACCTATGTCATTGATTTTGGAGGCTCGTGGGACCACTTTTTGCCTTTAGCAAAGTTCTCCTACAACAACAGCTACCAGTCCATCATTCAGATGGCTCCATATAAGGCGTTGTATGGTAGGCGATATTGGTCTCCAGTTGGATGGTTTGAGCCGGGAGAGGCTCGGTTATTGGGTACGGATCTGGTTCAGGAGGCCTTGGATAAGGTCCGGATTATTCAGGATAGGCTTCGTACAGCTCAGTCCAGGCAGAAGAGTTATGCAGACCATAAGGTTCGAGATGTGGCTTTTATGGTTGGTGAGCGGGTATTGCTCCGATGTCGCCTATGAAAGGCGTGATGAGATTCGGGAAGAAGGGCAAGCTTAGCCCTAGGTTCATCGGTCCATTTGAGATTCTTGATCATATGGTAGAGGTGTCTTATAGCCTTGCCTTGCTGCCCAGTTTGTCAGCCGTGCATGTAGTGTTTCATGTGTCTATGCTCCAGAAGTATCATGGCGATCCCTCCCACGTGTTAGATTTCAGCACTGTCTAGTTGGACAAGGATCTGTCTTATGAGGAGGAGCCGGTGGCTATTCTAGACCGGCAGGTTCAACAGTTGAGGTCAAAGAGTTTTCCTTCAGTGCATGTTCAGTGGAGAGGTCAGCCTCCTAAGGCATCGACCTGGGAGTCCGAATTTGATATGCGGAGCCGTTATCCTCATCTATTTCCCGACTCAGGTACTTCTTTCTTTTGTCTGTTCGAGGACGAACGGTTATTTTAGAGGTGGAGAATGTTTTGGGTCATCACCTGTTTTCTCTCTCTTTCCATGCTTCCGAGGCCTTGAAAACCTTATTTTTAGTTGTCTCGATTTGCGTGCCAGTCCGTATGAGTAGCCGAAAAGTTTGTATGTGAAGTTCTATGAAAAATGCTAAAATTTTGTATTAAAATGAGTAAAGTTGACTTTGGTCAACATTTTGGGTAAACAGACCCGGACCCGTGATTTGACAATCTTGGAGGGTCCGTAGAAAAATATGGGACTCAGGCGTATGCCCGGAATCAAAATCCGAGGTCCTGAGCCCAAGAAATGAATTTTTAAAAGAAATTATTTTTCTGAAATTGTTAAGAAAATTTGAAATGAAAATTTATTAGAACGTGTTGGTATCGGGCCCGTATTTTGGTTCTGGCGCCAGTACAGGTCTTATATGTGTTTTAAGAGGTTTCTGTGAAATTTGTTTGAAATCGGACGTCATTTAACGTGTTTCAGACTTGAATCTCTAAAATTGGGAATTTATGAAGTTTTAAGAAAAATTAGTGATTTTGAGGTTTGATTCCTCATTTCTGAAGTTATTTTGGCAATTTTATCGCAGGTTAAGTTCGTAGGATGTCGTTGAGTTAGTGTGTGTGTTTGGTTAGGAGCCCCAAGGACTCGGGAGAGTTTTTAGAGGTGTTCGGGGGTGGTTTTGAACTTAGAAAAGTTGCAGAAAATCTGCAACAGGTGCCCAGGTGAATCCTTCTTCGCGTTCGCACTGTCCCTCAGGCATTCGCGATGCTTCATTTTTGTTCCTTCAACGCGTTCGCATCACTAGTTCGCATTCGCGTAGAGTTATGGAACTCTGAGGGCCTAACCCTATCTTCTTCTTCGCGTTTGCGATGGCTGGACCGCATTCGCGTAGGTCCCCAGCCCTTTCCCATCGCGTTCACATACAGGCCAATGCGTTCGCGTAGGCCAATCTCTTAGACCCCAGCCAATTCCTTCTATGCATTCGCGCTTCACCTTCCGCGTTCGCGTTGATCAACCCTGTTTACCCTTCACGAACGCGACTCGCTTCACGCAAACGCGAAGGTCAAAGTTTTTCCCAGTTATATTAAATTTCAGAACAGTAGCTACAAGTTTCTTTCAAAAAATACACGAGCTCTCTTCTCCCCCAAGCACTTAGGAGTCCATTGAAGCCCCTTTTCTTCAAGATCACTTGGGTTAGTAAATTCCAACTTGTTTTCTTCATTTTCCATCATTAATTATTGAATTCCTATGCTTAAATCATGTAGATTAGGTGGAAATTTGGGGAATTGGGTAGAGTTAAGGCTTTTCAATGTTCTTCGATTTAGACCTCGTTTTGGGGTCGAATTTGAAAACAAATTATATATTGAGGTAAGTATTTGGCCTAACTTTGGTTTGAGGGAATAACAGTTGAGTCTTGTTTGCTATTTTCTTATTGTCGAGTACGCTGTATAGGCATGGTGACGAGTATCTATACACTGGTGTCTAGCATGACCGTGAGTCCTTATATTGTGCTTAACTTGATTTTGTTGTGATTCTTCCATGCTTATTTGATGATTTCTATATAATGTAAAGAGCATGAGAAAGAAATTACGATTATTAAACTCCGTGGAGCATTCGCTTAAGTTGTGTTGTGAATTGTGAAGGTATATGATATGAAATGATTCTTTGGAGCTATGGCTCAAATGATAAAGTGAGTTATAGAGTAAGAAATGAAAGCAAAAGAAAGAGATATTGGTTATTCCCTTGCCAGGACGTTTTGTTGATTTGATGATTTTCTCCCTTGCCGGGATATTAAGTTTATTGACTTTGCTCCCTTGCCAGGATTTAGTGTGTTATTGTATTCCCTTGCCGGGATTTCTTTCACTAATTGTTTACTCCCTTGCCCCTTATTTGCGACTGTTGTCTGGGTGAGGATTAATAATATATATATGGATCGGGTTGCGCGCTCCAACAATAATAAATGATATATATATATGGATCGGGTTGTACGCCGCAATAATACTAAATGATATAGATCGGGTTGCACCCCGCAACAATAGTAAATGATATGGATCGGGTTGCACGCTGCAACAATAATAATAAATATATATATATATATATATATATATATATATGTGGATTGGTTTGTATGCTGCAACACCGATAATTGTGGATCGGGTTGCATGCCGCAACAGTATTGCTATGTGATAGGATCGGGTTGCGCGCCGCTACAAATTGTTAGATTAAGTGTGCTTATTTTGGATTTAGGTTTCTGTTGGCTGTTCTATATTTGAATTTGGACTTCCTGTTTATAATTGTTGCCTCCCCACAGCATGTTTCCCCCTTTCCCTTACTGACTGTTTACTTCCTGTAATTCTTTCCATTGTGTGTGTGTGTGTATATATATATATATATATCTGAACTGTACAGGTTTATCTGGTAGTCTGGTCCTAGCCTCGTCACTACTTCACCGACGTTAGGCTAGACACTTACCATCACATAGGGTCGGTTGTGCTGATGCTACAGTCGGTGCTCTTTTGCACAGATCCCGGTGTTGGAGTAGCATTTAGGCAGCAACAGCAGATCGGGAGTAGGCCTTCAGTCTAGAGACACCGAGATAGCCTTGTTGACGTCCGCAGGCCCGGAGTCTCTTCTATCTTTATTTCAGTTTATTATCCTTTGTACCGAAACAAACAGTTTATGATATCCTTCAAACGAGTGTATGTAGTAATCTTAAAAGTTTGTGAGCATTGTGACACCAATTTTAGGTAGAGTTTTGTATTGGATTTCCGCATTTCTTTCAGCTATTTACATTTGAGACTTTCACTTATATAATTAAATGCTTCGTTTTTATAAAATTATTGATGTTTGCTAAAAGAGGTAATTAATAATTGGCTTGCCTAGCTCCTAATAGTGGGTGCCATCATGACTCCCGAGAGTGGAAAATTTGGATCGTGACATCGGCACCAAATCAACAATACAGACCAAACATGCCACAGCCTGAAGGTATGCAACCCCAAGGCCAAATGGTGCCATATCAGAGACAACAGGGCTATCCACAGCAGAACCAGCAACAGTTGATATATCAGCCACCTCCTAGCAATAAGATAACAACATGGTAGAGATCAGGGGTATGCTTCATCCACTCATTGGAACAAATGGTAAGATGCAGGAAAAGTTGGCAGTGCATGACTCAGCAATAAAGAACATTGAAACTCATTTAGGGCAGCAGTCTATGGCCTTAAACAACCGTCCCTAGGGAAAATTGGCAGTAGACACGAACATTAATCCCAAGGAGCTAAATCCGAATCAGCTGATGCCAGGAGATGATGTCATATAAAATACTCATTGAATGGTATGTATTGCTAAATAAAGTATTGGACTTGTACATATTTAATTGGAACTAGTTTTAAATGATGATTGTATTATTAATATTATTTTGTTACTAAATATTTGTATAGTTGTTGTTGTGGTTGGCGTTATTGTTGTTATTAGTGTTGTTGTTGTGGTTGTTATTAGCGTTGTTAGTTAATTATTGTTGTTGTTGTTAGATAATTATTGTTGTTGTTGATTAATTATGGTTGAATGACAGCAATTTAATGGTACCATTATAGGATAAATATTGGTTGTAATTGGTAGGCGGTGTAGCTTAAAAGCAGGCATATTATGCCTAGTTTTTACCTAGAAAACCGACTAAAATCGATCGTAAATATTTTTTTTTTTTGCCTAGAAATTCAAAATTTTCGATCAAATTCAATCGAAAAATTCAAATGAAATCACCAGATTTTTGAAATTTTCGGCCGAATTCGGTCAGAAATATTGAATTTAAATTTATTTATTTAAATAAATTAACGGTTTATTAAAATTTACAAATAATTATATATTTAAATAAAACTATAATTTATTTCAAATTTCAACCAATTTCGGTCGGTAATTAAAAATTAAATAATTTTTTAAAATTATCGGTCGGTAAATGCAGTTTGACAGTTAATCAGCACTTTGAATAAACCGACCTTTTTCGGTCGGAAAATTTTGACTGATTTCGGTCACAATATGTTAGCGACTATCATTTTTCAGACTAACTAAAAACGGTCGGAAATCGGTCGATTTTCCTCGATGAATTTAGCCATTTTTTTATTAGTGATATTAACTTAGTTATTTTACTTTAAATCATAACTGAAGTATGTATGCAATATGACATGGGTTATAAATTTTGATGGATAACAACTCAACTTTTTTCTATTGCCCCAAAGTAATTATATTATTTTTCGTAATCGAAAAATCAATCTAACTTTATCTAAATATTATAGTCATTAGATTATTTTTTTTACGAAAATATTACTCAGTTTTGCTTACTTCACAGAAAGTCAGTAAGCTATGAAGAAACAACGAAGACAGTTTATATGATACTTAGATAAAATTGGGTCAATTAGTTAAAACAGTTGTTAGTGACTTTCTTTTGGTACTTAAGAAAGTTGGGTGGCTTTTCCCATTACAAAAATAGTTTTGTAATTTTTATTTCCTTGATCTCCTGAAAGCTTTGTGGATGATGGCTCATTAGTCCAACAACTTCAGGTCCTGAATATGTAAAAAATATTTAGATAATCAGATAATTTATTAAGTAATTATAGATAAATATCTTAATATGTATTAAATTGTAATTTGTAAAAGCAATAACAAGTATGCGATTACAAATTAATAGTGTAAAAGAAAATTCAATTTAATAAGATGCACATTTTGATAAGTTGGCTAACAAAAGATAATCTTGTTAAAATGACATTGTATAGCCGTTTTCAAAATAACTATATATATATATATATATATATATATATATATATATATATATATATATATATATATATAAAATAGTTTATAACGCGTGCTAAAAGTAATAATACTCAAAATCTTCGTCTTTTGTCTAGTAAAAGGCAAGTATTCTTCAATCTCTAAATCCATGGTCCATGACAACCAAAGAGCTGGATTAGGTTTGAATTTTGTACAATAACAGGTTTTAATTTTAGTGAGACTTATCACAAGTTTGACATTCTCCTAATATTTTCCCAAACATAAAATAAAAAGAAAATTACCTGTTAAGAAGTGAGGTCAATGAGGATGGAATTTTATAAACTTGTCCGATGAGACTGCCAAATTGTATCGTCACTTGCCAAGTTGTGGTTCAACCATTCAGATCATATTATTGACTTTTGTACATTGACCAAATAATCATTTTGTAGCCCTCTTGCTCTTCTTTTGACAATTCACATCACTATTATCGAAACTGGACACTACCTTTTTCCCTTTTTTCCCATTGAAGAAGTGGTAGTGTTTGGTGGAGGGCCACAAAAAGAATACAAATTTAAAAGTTTTGCATGTGTTTGTTGGGATATATACTATTAAATTTGGGTTTGGTTTGAATATAGTATTTATTATAAAAATTATTTATTTAATATTTATAAAGTTTTAAATAGATCATATATTCATATATGTCCTTTGCTTATATAGTAGCAGATTTAGAGTACCCGATCGATTGATTTGTGTATTTAAGCCACGTTCCCTACTATATGTTTTTCGTATGTGTATTTCACATTTGGTGATCTACGAGGATGGTTGAGATTAGTTTCGGGAAGATTATGGAGAGAGTTGAGACACTTAGTCTCATTTTGGAAGCTTAAGTTGTAAGAGTTGACCAAGGTTTGACTTTTGTGGAAAGGACCTCGTTTTGTTGGTTATAATAGGGTGGTACGTCGATTTTGGACTTAAGCATACATTTATTTGGAAGTTGACTTTAATGATAAGGTGTTTGGATTGTTGTTCCGAAAATTGGTATAAGTCCATTTTATTATTTAAAACTAGTATGCAAAGTTTGAGTTCATTTCGGATTGGTTAGGCTTGAATCACACACTTAATTTGCAGTTGGTGTGACGACCCAGCTGGTCGTTTCATGAGTTACAACTCTGTTTTTCCCGATTTTGTTTTCTTTTGTGTCCTTCAGCTGTGTTTTATTGTATCATATTGGTTAATTAGGGTCCGGAGTGGAATGAGGCACTTAGCCTCCTATTTAGAAGCTTAAGTTGAGGAAAAAGACAATCAGATGTTGACTTATGTGAAACAATCTCGGATTGGAATTTCGAGAGTTGGAATAACTTCGTAGAGTTATTTGTGACTTATGGGCATAAATTTGAGGTCATTTAGACGCGGTTTGGTAGGTTTCAGCATCGTTTGGGGATTTTTGGAGACTTAGAAGTCCTTAGGCTTGAATACGAGTGTGATTGGGTGTTTTGACGTTGTTTTGAGGTATTTGAGGTTTCGACTAAGTTTGAATAATGTTATGGGATGTGTTGGTATATTCGGATGAGGTCCCAAGGGCTTCGCGTGAGTTTCGGGTGATTATCGGGTCATTATGTGGCTTTGGAAGTTGGAAAATACATGATATCTGGTGTTCTGAAAGTTGTAGGTTTCAGAACATTGGAAGTGCAGCCATGGTAGGTGTTCGCGGACCGCGGTGAGGATAGGCGGTCAGGTTGGCAGCCACAGTTGATATCACGCGGACCGCGGCAAGTGAGGCTTGAAGTTCGCGGTAGCGACGAAAATTCTGCAGACCCTGAAATGGAAGTTCAAATGGCACTATATAAGCGAGGTTTAGGGTTTTATTTTACATTTTGGATTTTGGGAGCTCGGTTTGAGGCGAATCTTTGGGTGTTTTTCAAGGAATCATTGGGGTAAGTTATTCTAACATGGTTTTGGCTAATAATCATGAATATATCATTGATTTCATCTTTTTATTAGTAATTTGGGTTGGAATTTGGGGACAATTTGTGTGACTTCATAAAATGAACTTTTGGGATTTGAAAGCTGATTCGAAGTCAGAATTGAGTTAAACTAATATGGTTAGTCTCGTAATCAACTGGGTTGTAGGATTTTGTGACCTTGGTCGAATTTCGAGACGTGGGCCGGGGGCCCAACTTTTGAGTTGATTTTTTGACTTTTGGCTTTAAGCTTAGAATTTTCTTATGGGATTGATTCCTTAGCTCGTATTGATTGTATCGAATTGTTTATATCCAGATTCGGAGCGTTCGAAGGGTGATTTGAAGGGCAAAGGCATCGCGAAGTAGGACTTTGGATTGGTTGAGGTAAGTAACGCTTCCAAACTTGGTTCTGAGGATTCAAAACCCCGAACTATGTGTTGTATGATTGAATTGAGGTGATGCACATGCTAAGTGACAGGCGTATGGGCGTGCACCGCCGGAACTCATTCCATGGTACTGCGTTGTGGCTCATTCTTGCTGTTATCGATGTTTTATTATGTGACTAAGTAGATGAGCTATAAATTTTGCTAATTATCATGTTAGGGCTTTACGCCAATACTGTTGAGACCTGAGTGGTTGTTTCTTGGTGTCACCTCATTAGTTTTATGGATATTCTGTACTTAGTCTTGTTCCTGCATATCATATCATGTCGTAGTCTCAGTTGTTATTATGTTGGCACATCATATCATTGTTTCGTGTTAGTTTTAGTGGCATTGTGAGCCCGTGGGTGTGACTCAAGAATGATGACTGAGATAGGACGAGAGCCTGATTATGGCTGACAGTTACGGGTCGGCCAGCATGCCGCAACAGATTATTGATTATGCCTTCATGGGCTTGTTATAGCGCTTGAGCTGTAGGAACCCCTCCAAAGTCTGCACACCTACAGTGGGCGCGAATGATATTATTGAGGGATGGATTTTCCTAGACATGGATGTGTCTGAAGTATTGATATCTGCAGATTCATTTCTCCACAAAGTTAGAATACCCATTTTCCTCGATACGGAGTGACGTGTATTCATTGTCATTGTTGAGTGTCTTTCGAGATAGTTTTCCCTGGGCTGAATGGACCTATATGGTACCAAGTGGTCGAGTGTGTGTGTATATATATTCTTGGAGATGGATTTCTCTTCAGGGTTGGATTATCCTTGTTTCCTCGATACTGTATGACTTGCAGTCAGTGTTGAATATTTTCGCGATGGATTTACCTGGGCTGAATAACCATATGCAGTATCGAGTGGTTGAGCACTTGAGAGTGGATTACATGGTGCATTTGATACATTCTGTGCATTGGCACGTAGAATTAGTCGAGCTTTATATTTTACATTGTTCAGATCTGTATTTATTTCACTGTTGAGCTATATTCTTGAAAGAATAGCATGCCTACTTTACTACACAGTTTAATTCTATTTCATGTTGAGGTTACATTCGTCACTACCTATCAGTCCATATGTTGGACTTGTTACTTACTGAGTTGGTGTACTCACGTTACCCCTTGTACCTTGTGTTCAAATCCAGGTACTTTTGGTCCCAGTGGATGTCACTGATCGAGGTTGCAGGCTAGGGAGATTGTTGAGGTATCTACATGGCATTCGCAGAATCTTGACCCTCCTTCTCAGTTCTAGTTGTGTTTCAGTTTTCTTCAGTAAACATTGTAGTAGACTATGTTATTTATATAGACGCTCATGTACTCCGTGACACCCTGGTTTGGGATGGTTGAATCGTGTTATGGTTTTTGCTTTTGCTACAAACAATTTATTTTCTTAAATGATAAAAGTACTCTTCCGCAAATGTTCTGAATTTTTAGTAGTGTGGTTGGATTTTTCATTGAGTTGAGCTAGCCTAGTTCCAGGATAGGTGCCATCATGATGGGTTGAGTTAGGGCCTTGACAATTTGGTATCAGAGCCTAGGTTACATAGGTCTCACGAGTCATGAGCGGATTTAGTAGAGTCTTGCGGATCGGTACAGAGATATATGTACTTATCTTCGAGAGGCTATAGAACCTTTAGGAACACTTCACATTCTTGAATTCTTTTTGTTCCAATCTACTAATTCTAGAACTGAACTTTTATTATTCTATTCTCTCTTAGATGGTAGGGACACATACTACCGGTCAGGACGAACAGCCACCAGTGCCACCAGTTGGAGCCGCGAGAGGCCGAGGTCGCGAAAGAGGTTGTTGCAGAGGTAGAGGTGCAACACGCACCGCAACTAGGACAACAATAGCAGATCTAACAGCTTCCCTAGTTCAGGATCAGGTTCCGGGTGTAGATGCCCCATAGGAATCAGTTCAGGCACCAGCTGTGCCTCTGGTTAGTCTAGGTCTTCAGGAGTCCTTAACTCAGATTCTGACTGTGTACACCGGTCTTCCTCAGGCGGTTGATGTTTCTACTATAGAAACTACTTCCTAGGCCAAGGGAAGCACTCAGACTCCCGCCGCCCACACATCCTAGTAGGTTGTTTAGGGAATTCAGACACCGGGAGCACCACCAACCCAGCCGGTTGCGCTTGCTCAGGACTGTGGTTCCAGTCATTCTTGATGACGAGCAACGTAGATTGGAGATGTTTGGTATACTTCAGCCTCCAACTTTTAGTGGTAGAGAGGGCGAGGATGCCCAAGGTTTCTTGAACAAGTGTTAGAGGATTCTTCGTACATCCGAGATTCTAGAGATCAATGGGGTGTCGTTCGCTATCTTTCAGTTCTCTAGAGCTTCCATTAATTAGTGGGAGGATTATGAGAGGCGTAGGCCTATTGGTGAAACTCCCCTTACCTAGTATCATTTATCCATTCTCTTCCTAGAGAAGTATGTACCGCAGTCCCATAGAGAGGAGCTGTGCAGGTAGTTCGAGCTGTTGCATTAGGAGGATATGACTGTGACGCAGTATGAGATTCTTCGAGTTGGCATGTCATGCTATCTGGCTGGTTCCCACGAATAGGGAGCGGATCAAGAGGTTAATTTATGACAACACTTATCAGCTATAGATTTTTCTGACCAGAGACAGGGTATCTAGTGCTTCTTTTGAGAAGTGGTTGACATTGCCCGAGAGATAGAGTCAGTTCGTCGCCAGGAGCGAGTTGAGACGGAGGCCAAGAGTCCTCGGGGATCCGGTAGTTTTGGTGGTGTTTCTTCTAGAGGTCAGTTCCAGCACGGTAGAGGCCATCTATTCAGACATGCTTAGTCAGCTCGTCGGGGTCACCATGGTGGATCATCTGGCGATGGTTCTCACAGTTCACATTAGGGCCACTCATCTCCCAGTTCCCTTCCAGCTTAGAGTTTGACTTTTGCACCATCAGTTCGGGGCTTATCTATGCTTGGTTATGCTAGTGGATATCCTTCTGCTCGGGGTTCCCTTTAGTCTCCATTTCTAGTGGCCAATAGAGGTTTCATTGAGTGTGGAGACTTGGGTCATATCAAGAGGTTCTGTCACCGCCTTTCGGGAGGTTTATCCCAGTAAAGGAGTTAGCCTTCAGCTTCAGCACCAGTAATTTCCCCACCCGCCTAGTCAACTCGGGATAAAGGTCAGACAACTAGGGGTTCCCATAGAGGGAGAGGTCGATCAAGTGGCGGTCAAGCCCGTTTGATGCTATTGCTTTAGATACTGTGATCATAGGTATTATCTCAGTTTGCCATAGGGATGACTCTGTATTATTTGATCCCGGTTCTACCTTTTCGTATGTTTCATCATATTTTGCTCATTATCTAGATACATCCCGTGAGTCTCTTATTTTATCTAATCGTGTATCCACTCTTATGGGAGATATTGTTCTAGTGGACCGCATATATCGGTCTTGTGTGGTAACTATTAGGTGTTTGGAGAATCGGGTAGACCTTTTGTTGCTTAGTAGGATAGATTTTGATGTGATATTGGGTATGGATTGGTTGTCTTGGTACCATGCTATTCTGGCCTGTCACTCTAAGACAGTGAGATTGGTTATTCCAGGAGTTTTACATGTTGATTGGGGAGGTTCACCGGATTATGTTTCCAGTAGAATGATTTCATTCCTGAAGGCCCAGCGGATGGTTGAGAAGGGTTGTCTTTCTTATTTGGAATTCGTGAGGGATATCAGTGTAGAGAATCCCAGTATTGATTCGGTCTCGATAGTGAGAGATTTTTTGGATGTTTTTCCTGTAGACCTACCGAGTATGCCACCGGATAGGGATATTGAATTTGGTTTTGATATGGTACTGGGAACGCATCCCATTTCTATTCCACTGTTTCATATGGCATCGACAGAGTTAAAGGAATTGAAGGAGTAGCTTTAGGAACTCCTTGATAAGGAGTTTATTCAGCCTAGTATGTCTCCTTGGGGTGCGCGTATTCTATTTGTAAAGAAGAAGGATGGCACAATGAGGATGTACATTTATTATAGGAAATTGCACAAAGTCACAATCAAGAAGAAGTATCCTTTGCCTTGTATTGATGATTTATTCCAAGATTCATCTCAGGTCAGGATATCACCAGTTGAAGATCAGGGACTCAGACATTATTAAGACAACTTTTAGGACCCGATACGGTCATTATTAGTTCCTTGTTATGTCTTTTAGGCTCACCAATGCCTCAACAGCATTCATGCATTTAATGAACAGCGTGTTTCGGCCTTATCTCGACTCATTTTTTATTGTATTAATTGATGATATTTTGTATGTACTCGTATAATCAAGAGGAGCATGTTGAGCATTTAAGAGTTGTATTGTAGTGGTTGAGGAGAAGAAGCTTTATGCAAAGTTCTCCAAGTGTGAGTTTTCGCTTAATTCCATGGCATTCTTGGGGCACGTGGTGTCCAATGAGGGTATTCAGGTTGATCTGAAGAAGATAGAAGAAGTCTAGAGTTGGCCTAGATCATCCTCAACCATAGAGATTTGTATTTTTCTGGGTTTGGCGAGTTATTATCGTTGGTTCGTTTAGGGATTTTAGTCTATTGCATCACCTTTGACAAAATTGACCAAAATGGGTGCACCTTTCAGGTGGTCGGATAAGTATGAGGCAAGCTTTCAGAAGCTCAAGCCTGCCTTGACCACAACACCAGTTTTAGTTCTGCCATCAGCTTTAGGTTCTTATGCAGTATATTGTGATGCTTCTCGGGTCGGTATCAGATGTGTGTTGATGTAGGAGGGTAGAGTGATTGCTTATGCTTCTCGTGAGTTGAAGCCCCATGAGAAGAATATCATGTTCATGATTTGGAATTGGCTGCCATTGTTCACTCGTTGAAGATTTGGAGGCATTATCTCTATGGTGTGTCTTGTGAGGTGTTTACTGATAGTAGCCTCCACCACTTGTTCAAATAGAAAGATCTTAATTGGAGGTATCGGAGATGGTTGGAGCTACTAAAGGACTATGATATTACTATTTTGTACCATCCGGGGAAGGCCAATATGGTGGCCGATGCCTTGAGTAGGAAGGCAGTAAGTATGGGCAGTATTGCATTCATTCATGTTGGTGAGAGACCTCTAGTGGTTGATGTTTAGGCTTTGGAAAATCGGTTGGTGAGGTAGGATATTTCGGAGCCCAGTCATATCTTAGCTTGTGTGGTTTCTCGGTCTTCATTTTTTGATAGTATTAGAGAGCGCCAGTATGATGGTCCTTATTTGTTAGTACTCAAGGATAGAGTTCAACGCGGCGATGTGATAGATGTGACTATTGGTGATGATGCGGTATTGAGGATGCAGGGACGGATATGTGTGCCCAATGTAGATGGGCTTTGAGAGTTGATTCTAGAGCAGGACCATAGCTTGCGGTATTCCATCCATCCGGTTGCCGCAAAGATGTATTAGGATTTGAGGCAGCACTTGGTGGAGGAGGATGAAGAAGGATATAGTTGGGTTTGTAGCTTGGTGTCTCAATTGACAGCAGGTAAAATATGAGCATCAAAGACCAAGTGGCTTGGTTCAACAGATAGGTTTTCCAGAGTGGAAGTGGGAAATGATCACCATGGGTTTCGTAGTTGGACTCCCACGGACCTGGAGGAAGTTTGATGCTATTTGGGTGATTGTGGATCAGATGACCAAGTCTCTGCACTTCATTCTTGTGTGTACTACTTATTCTTCAGAGTGGTCGGGTGAGATTTATATCTGCGAGATTGTTCGCCTGCATGGTGTTGAAGTGTCCATTATTTCAGATAGAGGTACTCAATTTACATTGCAGTTTTGGAGGGCTGTGTAGCGAGAGTTGGGTACTCAGGTCGAGTTGAGCACAACTTTTCACCCTCAGACAGACGGACATTCCGAGAGCACTATTCAAATTTTGGAGGACATGTTACGCGCTTGTGCCATTAATTTTGGAGGTTCATGGGACTAGTTTTAACCGCTTGCGGAGATTGATTAAAATAACATTTATTAATCGAGTATTCAGGTGGCTCCATATGAGGCTTTATATAGGAGGTGGTGTAGATCTCTAGCGGGGTGGTTTAAGCTAGGTGAGTCTAGGCTTTTGGGTACAGACTTGGTACAAGATGCATTAACAAGGTAAAAGTAATTCATGAGCGATTTCGTACTGTGCAGTCAAGACAAAAGTGTTATGCTGACAGAAAGGCTCGAAATATGTCTTACATAGTTGGGGAGAAGGTTCTATTGAAGGTTTCACCCATGAAGGGTGTTATGAGATTCGGGAGGAGGGGCAAGATGTGTCATCGGTTCATCGGGCCTTTTGAGGTACTTCATAGGACTGGGGAGGTGGCTTATTAGCTTGCTTTGTCGCCTAGCTTGTCAGGAGTGCATCCAGTATTTTATGTTTCTATGCTCTGAAAGTATATCGGCAATCCGTTGCATGTTTTAGATTTTAGCACAGTTTAGTTAGATGGTGATTTGACTTATGATGTAAAACCAGTGACTATTTTGGAGCGGCAAGTTTGCAAGTTGAGATTAAAGGATATAACTTCAGTGAAAGTGCAGTGGAGAGGCCAGCACGTGGAGGAGGCTACTTGGTTGACCGAGCGGGAGATGCGGAGCAGATATCCGTAACTATTTGACGCTTCAGGTATGTTTCTAGACTTGTTCGAGGATGAACGTTTGTTTAAGAGAGGGAGGATGTAACGATCCGGCTAGTTGTTTCATGATTTACAACTCTGTTTTCCCCGTTTCTATTTTCTTCTATGTCATTCAACCGTGTTTTATCGTATCATGTCGGTTGATTCGGGTCCGAAGTGGTTTTAGAGTGGAATAAGGAACTTAGCCTCCTATTTAGAAGCTTAAGTTGGGAAAAAAGTCAATCGAATGTTGACTTATATGTAAACTATCTCAAAATGGAATTTCGAGAGTTGAAGTAGTTTCGTAGTATTATTTGTGACTTGTGGGCAAAATTTGAGATAATTCGGATGCAGTTTGGTAGGTTTCGGCTTCGTTTGTGGAATTTGGAGACTTAGAAGTCCGTAGGCTTGAATTCGAGTGTGATTGGGTGTTTTGAAGTTATTTTGAGTGATTCGAGGGATCGACTAAGTTTGAATAACATTATGGGCTGTGTTGGTTTGTTCGGTTATGGTCCCGAAGGCGTAAGGTGAGTTATGGGTGGTTATCGGATGTGGTTATCGGGTCAGTATATGGCTTTGAAAGTTGGAAAATACCTGATATCTAGTGTTCCTAAAGTTGAAGGTCTCGGATTATTGGAAGTTTGGCCGTGGTAGGAAGTTTACAGACCGCGATGGAAGAACACAACTGCAGTAGGTGTTCACGAACCACAGTGAGGAGAAGAGGTCAGGTTGGCAGCCACAGTTGATATCACGCGGACCGCGGCAAGGAGGCTTGAGATTTGCGGACGTGACGGAAATTCTACGAGCCGCGAAATGGAAGTTCATCGGGTACTATATAAGAGACGTTTAGGGTTTTATTTCACACTTTTGACTTTGGGAGCTCGGTTTGAGGTGAATATTTTGGAGTTTTTCAAATAAATCATTAGGGTAAGTAATTCTAACATGATTTTGGCTAATAATCATGAATATATCATTGATTTCATCTTTTTATTAGTAATTTGGGATGGAATTTGGGGAAAATTTATGGGACTTCATAAAATGACTTTTAGGATTTGAAAGTCGATACGAAGTCGTAATTGAATGAAACTAGTATGGTTAATCTCATAATCGAGTGGGTTGTCGGATTTTGTAACCTTGGTAGGATTTCGAGATATGGGCCTAGGGCCCGACTTTTGAGTTGACTTTTTGACTTTTGGTCTTAAGCTTAGCATTTTCTTATGGGATTGATTCCTTAGCTCGTATTGATTGTATCGAATTGTTTAAGGCTAGATTCAGAGCGTCTAGAGGGTGATTTGAGGGAAAAAGGCATAGCGGAGTAGGACTTTGGCTTGGCTGATGTAAGTAATGCTTTCAAACTTGGTTCTGAGGGTTCGAAACCCCGAACTATGTGTTGTATGATTGAGTTGAGGTGACGTACATACCAAGTGATGGGCGTGTGGGCGTACACCATGGGAATTATGGCCTTGTTCATTCCATGGCACTACGTAGTGGCTCATTCTTGCTAATATCTATGTTTTATTATGCGACTAAGTAGATGAGCTATAAATTATGCTAATTATCATGTTAGGGCTTCACGTCGATACTGTTGAGACCTGAGTGGTCATTTCTTGCTATCACCTTATTAGTTTCATTGATATTCTGTACTCAGTCTTGTTTCTGTATATAGAGTTAGCCGAGCTTTATATTTTACATTTTTCAAATCTGTATTTATTTCACTGTTGAGATGTATTCCTGAAAGAATAACATACCTACTTTACTGCACAGTTTAATTCTATTCTAGTTGTGCTCTAGTAAACATTATAGTAGACTATGTTATTTCTCTCGACTCTCATGTACTCCGTGACACCCTAGTTTTGGGCTGGTTGAATCATGTTATGGTTTTTGCTTATTTTACGAGCAATTTGTTTTCATTAATGATAAAACCACTCTTCCGAAAATGATCTAAATTTTAGTCGTGTGGTTGGATGTTTTGTTGAGTTGAGGCTGACCTAGTTCCACGATAGGTGCCATCACGACGAGTTGAGTTATGGTCGTGATAGTTGAAAGTTTATGAATTTAGAGATTGATTTTGACTGATGATTCTCGGTTTTTATATTACTATCAGTATTTTGAGCCTTTGGATAGGTTGGAGTGAAGCACTAAGACTTTTTGGTATTGTTGGACGGGGTCCTAGAGTGCTCGACTATTTTTTTGATTAGTTTCTGAGGCCACTTCTGTGAGGGCCGTGTCTACGAAGAAGGTCCACAGATGCACAGGCTGCTTTTGCGAAAAAGTTTTGCGCCTGCGAGGTTTGGTCGCATAAGTGTAGGGCGCAAATGCACAATTTTATCTGCACCTATGGGCCCGCAGATGTGAAGTATTTATCTGTAGATGCGGAAATCGCTTGCAGTTTATTATTTCAAAGGGTTAGCA
Source organism: Nicotiana glauca (assembly GCA_026770625.1). Classification (NCBI taxonomy): domain Eukaryota; kingdom Viridiplantae; phylum Streptophyta; class Magnoliopsida; order Solanales; family Solanaceae; genus Nicotiana; species Nicotiana glauca. The sequence continues at coordinate 58,289 of MU785311.1, read as the reverse complement.
TATTTTTTATTATTCGGGGATTTGGAACTTCTCTAGAGGCGATTTTTGGAGAGTTTTCATCTTACTTTGGAGGGCAAGTAATCTTTACTTGATTATGATGTTATATTGTGATTCCGCTTTGTTTTCTACACTTGGAAAATGGATTTGAAGGGAAAAAATGGGAGTTTTCATGCTAGATTTTCAAGAGTGATTATCTAGGATTTGAACCCCGATTTGAAGTCGGATTAGGGTGAGACTTATATATTTGGACTCGTTTTGGAATATGTAACTGAAATTTGCGAGATTGGTCCATTTTCGAGATGTGGGCTCGTGTTGACTTTTTGATTTATATAAAGATCGAAGCGTTATTGTTTGTGTTGTTTCCTATGGGTTTATTTGATTTAATTGGATATTTTTGGCTAGATTCGAGCCGTTCGAGGTGGCTCCACGTGAGAAGGCATTTGAAACTTGTCTACAAAATTTCATGTAATTTGGAGTTGGTTTGATAGTATTCAGATGCTTGGTTGTGATACTTCAGATTCTTGAGTTTTGTTTTGAATTTCATGCATTTTGATATCTTGTTTGTGGTTCTAGATATTATTTTAGTGTTTTGATCGCCCGATTTGAGTGAGTTTCATATGTTTTTCGGGATCGTTTTGAGCTTGTTATAGGTTGCTGGAGTGCTAGGGCTGCACTAGTCGCAATTGCGAGCACAAACTTCACAATTATGAAGAGTACATGGGAGGTCCACATGGAGCATATGCGACTCACTCTTCACATTTCCATGTCTTCATTTATTCCGTGTTATCTCTTGATATATGCTTTAATTGTTGCTTTTTCCTACTTGACATATGTGCTTTACTTGTTAATTGTTAGTTAATTGTTGTTTGCTTGATTTGTTCATTTCTACCGCAATTATCTACTTACTTGCTACTTGTTCCTACTTGTCTTAATTGTATATTCTCATTGTCACATGTTTTACCTGATTTTATTGTCTTTATATTACTATATGCACTCTATTATATTGTTTCGCTTAGGTGAGCCATTTAGCTATTCTTGTATTGATAAATCGATAAGGTTTGGAATTTCGAGGTATTGGATATTCTCCATTGTATTGGTGGTTCCATAATGTACCATGCATTTCATCGTCTTTTGTGTTGATATTACGTAAATATTGGTGTTGAGTTATTTGTGTTAATAATTTGATATTGGGGGATCGGGTTGCGCGCCGCAACTTTATTGAAATGAATTGATATTGGGGGATCAGTTGCACGCACAATAGAACATGAATTGATATGATATGATATAAAGAGATAAGGACGTAAAATGATATGGACAAATGATGATATGGCATGATTGTCGCGCCCTCTTTTTCCTCGTATAGTCCGGGTTTCGACATTTTTAGGACAAATCCTTTCCTTTTGGGAATTGGGCATGAGATTTGAAAAGTCTCCACCTAACGAATTAAGGTGCATTAGAGCACCTGGAATAAATAACTCATGTACTAGTTTACATTACCAGAGATTGGGTAAGGGCTTGAAATTACCTTGAGGGGAATGTATTAGGTACCTCTCGAGGTTCACAGCGGTGGGTTCCGGTCGAACTCAATTTAAGCGAATTAGTCTTATAAGCAGATAAACAAACAGATATTACTTTAAAAATAGGGAGTAAAGGGGTCCTAGGTTTTTAGCCTACAGGATCACTTCTATGCAATTCTTGGTAATCTTCCTCAAATTGGGGTGCTACACATAACATTAGTGCATAGGTCATCATATCCTTTACCACCCAATTACCCTCCCCTTAATTATTACGTAAGCGTTCTAACAACATCGAATATGTATCCTATGTATGCACTACCTCTCCCTTATGTGTGGCCCTGGAGGTATTTAGGACCTCTATTTAAGGTGGTTCTAGAATCACCTATGTTGTTTAAAAGGAGAAAACTAGGCGACAAACAAAAGTCAAATAGGAGTATCATATAAAGATGCAATTAAGGGGGCTCATATTTACCTCCACAAATAGACAAAATAAGTGCACGCCATTCAAACAAATAGTCTTTATAATTTTAGGAGTCTTATAGGAAAGATATCTAAACGAGTACAAACAAAGTATACAACAGTTTTATTTAGGTGAGGCAGTGAGTACCTATCAGTTTGCCTACTGATTGTATATCACATACTGAATCTGAGCACATTTCGAGAAACAAGGAAATCACAATTTTAAACCCAGGATATAATTGTCCTACAGGCTTGCTAAGTGATAACTAGCAGAATCCTATAAACATGATATCTAAACATTAATCAGACCATAACTTTATAAACCAATGATTTAACAGGCAGATTTCAGATAGCTTTTATCCTTTAGACCCTACAGGCATGCTTTCTAAGTGTTGAAACTGATCATAAGCATTATTTCATGACATATAAAACTAATTTTATACACGTTCCCTATAGGCATGATATCTAAATCGTAAAATTGATTTTAAACATGATTTCCTATGGACATGATATCTAAGTGAGCAAAATGTTATACTTAGTTGATAATTCCCAAAAAAGATCCTATAGACATGATTTCTAATGCACACTGAGATTTGAGGATATGCATGAACATGAATTTTGATACAGAATAGAGAAACGCCTTAGAAGCAGGATTTCTAGTGATGCAAAGAATGAAAATTCAGAATTTTAAAGAATAAGATAAGTCCTATAGGCATGGGTTTTAATGCATATAAGTAAATAATCATCACAAAAACCTAAAGGCATGATTTCTAATACATATAAATATTCATAACAACTCTATAAGTATGATTTCTACTACATATAAATAATCACAACAACCATATAGGCACGATTTCTATCCGATCCCAACAAAGGTATATAATAATCCCTACCAACTTTACTAATAACCATAATATCTATTTTTACAAGAATTATTAGTACAGACCAATATAAATGAAGTACATAATAAAAATCACTATACTATAGGGGGCCTTTATAGGCCAAAAATCAACCTGGAACCAAGCCTTCAAACATAGCACCTCTGAGTATAGTGGTAGGCCATCCATAACACATAAAGCTGATTCCTGGTGTGTCAAAGTCCCAAGGGCCTCAGGGACCCCGGGAATTGCTCACACTAGAATCAGATGTTCAACACATATTTCATAAAGGATTGGAAAACCATCCCCTATGTGTCAGAGTTTAGAGGAGTCTCATGGACCCTAAGTAGTGCTCATACTAGGGGTGGCAGGACCTTAGATAGATAAGAGTAGGAGTTGAGTATAGTATATAAAAGTAGGAAGTAGTTTTAGGAAAAATAGTTTGGATTTTTAGAAGTGAATAGAAACACGTTGTACACAGAACAAGACCATGTTTCAGCAAATTGATTTAAACTTAGTTACCAGTAGTTAAGCAAAATAGGAACACTAGAATCATAGACAGAACAGAGTCCCAAACAAGGTTTCATGTTGCTAGAACTGATTTAGTCTATTAACTATTACTAAATGGAATTATATTATACAGGGGGTAAACAAGTCTACCTCCCTTTACAAAAACTGTGGAATCCAGTGGCAGGGTACTTTATTCTAATATCTCCCCCCGAGGGTGAGTTAGACTTCCCTATACTTAAGGATAAAATAAGATCACTTGCTTTGCCCACAAGCCCCCCATAGGGTTCTGGCTTGGAGGTCAGAAATCCACGGCCTAATCTTTAACCACCCTACTAGGGAGGTTGCGCTTTCTAAGAATACCTTAAATAGGTATACACCCCACAGAGGAAATTAGGATGTGAGGTGAGTAACTATATTCAACAATCATTTGCCAACATTGTTCCTAAGCCTACTAAGTAAATCGGGATATGTTTCGTCCACTTTTGGAAGGTTTGGAACCCTCGATTCATCCGACTCAAGGAGAAAAAGACATGTATTTAACAAATAGAAACATACTGAAGTCAAATGGATAATTAGACAGCCATATAGAAAAGGCAGTTATAATCCAAAACACATTATTCTTGAAAGAAGCATGCAGGAACCATAAGTCGCTAAGGCAAACTATCGGCACTTAAAATAGGACAGGAATTGGGGAATCCTAATTGAGAAATGGGTAAATAAGTTTCATGGATCAAACTGGACCATGCTATCATATAGAACATGACATGACCTAAGTATGTTGGTTAAGAGAAACATAGGGCAGAACAGAAGCATGTTAGAAACACAGCCACACAGGACAAAGAGGTAACAAGACTAAAGCATACTGGTTAAGATAAGCAAGAAACATATAATAAACATGCACATGTTTATTATTCAGAGTGAGCTAATCATATAAGTCATAGAGAACAGGAACTGAAACATAGTAGTTGAGAAAGAGATAGCTAAGAAGCAAGTATGAAAGTAGAAGTATATTGAGACACATATCAAATAGAGGTAAGCACCCTCCACTTCCAACCAAGAGGTTGTGACTTTGAGTCGCCCCAAGAACAAGGTGGGGAGTTCTTGGAGGGAAGGATGCCGGGGGTCCATTGGAAACAACCACTCTACCCTAGTGTAGGGGTAAGGACTGTATATACACTACCCTCCCCAGACCCCGCTTGTGGAATTATACTGGGTTGTTGTTGTATAGAACATAAGAGAGATTATGGTAACATGAATAGGGGAATAGCAGTTAGGAGATAGCAAACAGGAAGGTAAAGGCAAGTTGAATCCAATAGCCTAGCCATAGCTTTCACCCGACTAGACAATGCAGCAAATACAAGTAACAAAAAAACTACATGTCACGACACTAAACTGGACCCGATCGTGATGGCGCCTATCGTGAAACAAAGCCAGCCGACACAAACCCCTAAAATAACTAAATAGATATAATAATTCATTTTAAGTCATTAATAAATGATAAATCTCAAAGAAAAGAGTGCAATAGAACAATGCGGAAGCAAACACAGCCCGACATCAGGGTGTCACCAGTCATGAGAATCTAAACATCCTTGTAAGAGTATGAAGAGACTACATAGTCTAATACAAATCTAGTACAAAGGAAAAATAAGAATGGGAAGGAGAAACACTGGGCTGCAAACGCCGATCAGCTACCTGGTCAACTCCGAACAAGCCTGCGGTGGAAGCAATCAGCACTCACTAGTGTGACCCAAGACTCCTGGATCTGCACACAAGGTTCACGGAGTAATGTGAGTATGCCAACTCAGTAAGTAATAAAAGTAAAGGCAGTTGAGCGATACGAAAACACGTAAAATACAGCAAAATTCTACAACGAGGCAGTATAAAACCTGAACATTATTATAAAATACTAAAAGTACGTAAAACCACCTTAGTTTAGTAAAACCTATTTTAAAAACATCTCTTAGTAGTTTAAATTAGTGAATGAAAACAGGGAGAAAAGATAGGAACATAAATCAGCCCCTCGGGAAATACCAATAGAACCAGCCCCTTGGGCTATCTCACAATCACTCGTATCAGCCCCTCGAGCAAGAACATGCAACAACATCAGCCCCTCGGGTTATATCACATCTCACATTAGGTACCCCCACTCACTGGGGGTGTACAAGCTTGGGGAGGGGCTCCTTACAGCCCAAGCGCAATATCAAGACATCTCATGGTATAATCAAATAGGTACTCGGCCTCAAGCCAACTCGTGGCGTAACAAATTAGGCCATCAGTCTCAAAATCATGAATCAGTATAATACCGCTGCGGGGTGTAGCCCGATCCCATAATAACCTCACAACATAGGCCCTCGGTCTCACTCAGTAAAAAATCTCTAAATGCCACTCTAGCACAGTAAAATATGATGCTCAGCCCAAAATATCATTTAAGATGTCAAAACAAAGTAAATATGGCTGAGTTATGAAAATAGTAGAATACAACATGACTAAATACAAATATGAAGTTAAAATACTGACTAGCAGTAAAAATCCCCTAGAGGTCAAAAGTAATTGGCACGAGGCCCAAATATGGCATTCAACCCAAAACATGATGATAGCAAATAGTTTTCAATCAAATACGCGGCTAAACAGTCATACGAGATGGACTAAGTCACAATCCCCAAAGGTGCACGACCCCACGCTCGTCATCTAGCATGTGAGTCACTTCAAGGTAGCACAACGACGTAAAATCCGGGGTTTCATACCCTCAAGACAACATTTACAATCATTACTTACCTCTATCCGGTCCAACCTCTAGCCCGCTATGCCTTTGCCTCTCGAATCGGCCCCCGGATGCTCCAAATTCTATTCAAAATAGATTTATACCATCAAAATATGCTAAGGGAACAAAGCCCACTCGAAAATAATCAATTTACCTTAAAAATCTCGAAATTGGCAAAACACGGCCCCATGCCCACGTCTCGAATTCCTATAAAAATCACAAAACTGAAATCCTTACACTCTCACGAGTTAATACATATCAAATACCTCAAAATCCAACCACAAATGACCCCTCAAATCCCTAGATTTAGGTCTCAAATTTCCAAGCCCTAACTTTCCATTCTAGGCTTTAGATTCCACAAATTCCATGTTTAATTAGGTAAAAACCACATTAGGATCGAGTATTAAGTCCATAAATCTTGCCTCCAAATATTTTCCCTTGCTTCCCTGTTCAATCCTCGTTAAAATGCTCCGAAATCGCTCAACAATTAGTGAAATATGGCAAAAAATTGCGAAAAGGGGTCTTTTAAACATTCTGCCCAGCTTTTAAAATTACTTAATCGCAATCGCGGGACATCCATCGCGACCGCGAAGCACAAGCTTCACAGACTCCAAATTTACTCTACGCGAACGCGTCATCTCCCAAACGAATGCGATGCTCAGACATCTTAAACCTACGCGATTGCGACAAGGGACCGCGTTCGTGATGCACAAACTCATGGTCAACCTCTAGTCCGATTAACTTACGCGAACTCGACCTACTACACGCGTTCGCGAACAACAACCTTCCAGCCTCATGCGATCGTAGATCCAACTACGCGAATGCAAAGAACAACTTGGACTGCCCCTACAACTACTCTACAAAATCACGAGCCTCCTCACGTGATCGCGAAGAAGGAAAACCTGCAATAGAACTAAAGCAAAAATCTGCAACTTCTCAACATGCAATTTGATCCGTTTAGCCACCCGAAACTCACCCAAGTTCGTTGGGACCTCAACCAAATATGCCAGCATATCCCATAATCTTATTCAATCTTGTTCCAATCTTCGAAACGCTCAAAACAACATCTAAATACCAAAATTACATCGGATTCAAGCCTAACAATTCCAAAAACTTTCAAATTCCGCTTTCGATCAAAAAGTCTATAAAATCTCGTCTGAATGACCTGACATTTTGCACACATGTCACTAATGACACAACAGACCTACTCTAACCTTCGAAATTCTATTCCGACCCCTATATCAAAATCTCACCTATCAACCAGAAAACGCCAAAATTTTAATTTTGCCAATTCAAGCCTAAATCTACTCCGGACCTCAAAAACGCATTCTGATCACACTCCAAAGTCTCAAATAACCTTCTAAAGCTATCCAAATAATCAGAATTCACATCCGAGCCCTTTTCTACATAAGTCAACATCCAGTTGGCTTTTCTAACTTAACCTTACTCAAAAGAGACTAAGTATCTCAAACCTTACCAAAACCTCTCCGAACCCAAGCCAACCGGCCCGATAACATATAATACAACTGAACAAGAGAATAAGAAATAGAAATGGGGGAAATAGAGCGGTAACTCATGAAACGACCGGAATAAGAGTTCGTGTGTTTTTGTATCTTTCTGAGTGTTTTTTATGTCAGAACAATGAAAGGCTTTTATAACATATAATAGAGTAAAGAAATAAGGTGGAAAATCAATTGCACACAAATAAGGCAAAGAGATCAGTCAGTCAATTAGGACTGACATGAATCAATTAATAAGCAGAATTAAGTAAGTATCCCTTAAATTAAGGAGAATCTCACACGGATTAAATCAACAGACAGGATTGAGGTTTAAATAAGTAAGTAGTAAGTCCAGAAATCAATCAAAACACAGAAATCAGACCAGTAGAGGAAGCAAGGGAGGTAGTACCAATTATTAATCAAACATAAGGAAAGAACATGTACAAATTGTATAAAGAAATATCAATTTTAAAGGGAATCACAATTTTAAACCCTAATTAAGCAAGTAAATCAATTAATATATTAATTAACAGAGCTAGGTAAGCAAGAATAACATTATAACCAACTGTCAGATAATTGAAAACCCTAAGGTATAAAGCCACAGAGATGAAACACCAGTAAGATCAGTCGAAAACAAAAGCAAACAAGAAAACCAAAGTTGAAAAATGCCTAAATGTTTAAAACATTTTGCCGAAACCTCTTAGAAAAATCTAAACCCTAGCTTTTAGGAATAGTGAAATCGATTGACAATAATAGTAAACATAAAAAAATCTTAAAGGAAAAATACCAAACAAACTCAAAACCCTTAAGATCTAAAGAGATCTAATGGATTCGACCAAAAATAAATGAGTTTATATTAAAAATTAACAGGGGTAGAAAATCTGGTTTGAACCAGAGATTTGAAGTCCTGAAAACACGAAAGTGATAGTACTCACAGATATAGGGTTGAATATAGGTGGACTAATAAAAAAGATGAGAGATTTGAATAAATCTGGTTCGATTCCCTTGAGATCCCATCAAGTAAAATGAAAATAAAACAACCAATAGAGATATAAGGTCGAATAAGGCCTGAAATTGAAGAATGAAACCATGAATCGAGAGGGATAACAGTGATGACGGGCTAGGGTTAGAAGGGGGTGAGAGATAAGAGAGGAGGGAATGGGTTTCAAGGATATCAGGTTTGGAAGAATGGGGAAGAATTTTAGAGGTTAGGATAATTCAGAAGGAAAGATTGTCCTGGACCGTTGATCTTCTAAGATCAACAATTAGGATCGAATTTGGATTGGATGGGTTATTAGATCAGGGCATTGGGTTAATAATTGGGTTGTGTAATTGGGTTAGGCCTTTTAGGTATTGGGCAGGGTAATTAGGTCCAAAAAATTAATTGAAAGAGGCTACTTTTGAAATAACCATTAACTTAATAAACTATTTTTATAAAATAATTAGAAATGATAAAAATACAATTTGGGCATGAAAATCATTTAAGATAATCACTTAGTATTACAAAAATATGAAAGCTTATTTGTGAAATAAGGTAATTATGCACACATAGCGTCGTTATTGCAAATTATTTCAATTATAACTCTAATATGTACACATGACTATTTATGAAATAATTAAAGCCTAATATAAATATAAATATAAATGATAAAATAAAGTAATAAGATTATCATTAAACTGTTTGTGATGCAATTAGCAATTATTTGGATAATAAAATACTATAATAACTTAATTAAAATCCTTTAAAAATTATTAAAAAATACTGATGGATGTTCATGCACTATTTTGAAAGTATATATATATATTTTAAAAATATATGAGAGAAAAATTGGGTATCAACAATGATAATGAAAATCGAATCATGGTATCGTGTTAATTATTGGGATCGGGTTGCACGTCGCAACAAATTTAATGTGTTGTAGTTGTGTTGCGGTTGAAGAGTTTATTCTTGATATCGTAATACAAGTTTTGAGATTATGTTATTATGGGTCCCTTTTATAGTTGACCTTTCAGTCCGTTATATGAGTTTATCAATTTATTTCTATTCCAGTTTTTCGGTTATTATTATTTCGTACGGGTTTATTATGAGTTACTTACCGTAGCCTCTTCATTACTTCATCGAGGTTATGCTCGGAACTTACAGAGTACATGAGGCGGGTTGTACTTATGTAGTGACCCGACCGGTCGTTTTGAGCCCTAGCGTATCGTTCAGTAGTCTGAGGCCATGAGCAGCTTCAATTCAGGCATTACGACTTGTCCGCGCGGTCGGAATTAAGTTCTAGGAAGTTCGAAGTTGATTTGGAAAGAGAATTCTTATTTCGGAAGCTTAAAGTTGAAAGAATGAATTAGGATGGGAATTTTAAGTAAACAACCTCGGAATCGGGATTTGAAGGTTCCAACATATTCGTACGATGATTTCAGACTTGGGCGTATGCCCGGATCGGGTTTTTGATGACCCGGGAGCATTTTGGCGCGTATTGTGGAAGTTAGCTTTTTAGAAGAAATTTCATAAGTTTGGCTTAAAGTGAATTTCAGTGTTATCAATGTCTGTTTCGGATTATGAGACTGTGAATAGCTCCGTATGGTGATTCTGGAGTTGGGGGCGTGATCAGAAGTAAATTCGGAGGTCTGTATGTCATTTTGAAGTCATTTGGCGAAAGATGGAAAATTGAAGGGTTTTGAGGAGTTCGACTGGAAGTGGACTTTTTGATATCAGGGTTGGAATCCGATTCCAAAAGTTGGAGTAGGTCCATAATGCCGAATATGACTTTCGTGCAAAATTTGAAGTCAATCGGACGTGATTTGATAGTTTTTAACATCGAAAATAGAAGTTGAAAATTTTAAAGTTCATAAAGCTTAGATTGGAGGTCGATTCGTGGTTTTAGTGTTGTTTGATGTGATTTGAGGCCTCGAGTAAGTCCGTAATGCATTTTGGGACTGGTTGGGGTCCCGGGGGACTCAAGTGGATTCCGGATGGTTAACGGATCGAAAATGGGATTTTTGGAAGGCTAAAGTTTGCTGCTTTTGTCATAACCGCATTTGCGGTTCAAGGACCAAAGATGCATTCAATCCTCCGCAAAAGTAGATTTTGGTCAAAGGCTCAAGGACCGCATATGCTGTCAAGGTTCCGCAGAAGCGGGACCGCATCTACGGAAAACTAGTCGCAGAAGCAGAAGAGGGTATCTTGTAGAGGACCGCAGATGCGGTCAATGTTCTGTAGAAGTGGGACCGCATCTACGGGAGGCATGTTGCAGAAGAGAGAAAGGGGTGGCCCAGGGTGGATCACAAATGAGGTATTTTAACCGCACTTGGGGAAACGCAAAAACGGTCAAGGGACTGTAGGTACGGAAACAACTGAGGCAGTGAGGTCTTTTAAAATTTCGGGGTTGGGTTCATTTCAACCCCATTTTCTTCCATTGGAGCCGATGGGGAGAAACTTTGAGGTGCCATTTTCGTCACTCGTCATGAGGTAAGTAATTTATGCTAGCTTTGAGTTAAATACAAAGCTTATACATGGATTTAGGAAAGGAAATTATGGAAAAATCTAGGTTTTGGTGTAAAACCTAGAAATTTTCATTTCTTTGGATTTGACCATGATATTGAGTTTGGAATTTAGTGAAAATTATATATTTGAGTTCCTAAGGTCATGGGTAATCTTTATCTTCGAAAAATTTCGAATTCCAGGCACGTGGGACCAATGGCGTTTTTGTCAACTTTTTGATCGGAGTTAGGAATTTGCTATAAATTAGATTGTAACAAATATTTGAGCATATATTAATGGATTTCAGTAACCGTTGGCTAGTTATGGAGCATGGTGCATCAATTAGATTCTTCGGAAGGGCGTGGAATGCCAGTTACGGATCTTCAGAGTGAGGTGAGTCTCCTTTCTAACCTTGTAAGAGGGAATTGTCCCCATAAGTTAAATAATTGATTATGTGCTCCTATTTGTGGGAGTTACGTACGCACGAGGTGACGAGAGTCCGTGCGTAGCTACTATAATATTATTGTCTGGGTAGTTAGGACCCAAAAACATGTATACTTGGATTAATTTTGAACTTATTAACGACTTGGATTGCTTAAATCACCTCAGATTAGTAAATGAATTTAAAAAGGGATTAAATTTTACTTTTCTCGAATTGTTAAAAGAGAACTTGTTTTATTTGGATAATGTCCCCCGATAATTCTTGATTGATTGTTTGAGCATGTATCTCTATGTGTAACATGCCAGATGCACGAGAAGGGTGTGTGTTTATTTTATGTTGACCGCGTCGCAGGTTAGTTCGTGAGTGGGGTAATAGATGCATCTATAGGCATGCCGTCGACCCTCGGCAAGTGCACATTTTATTTCTGTTAGAGCGGGCCGTCGATGTCGACATGATTTGCACCTGATATATTGTCACTTGATAATTTTTAAATGTGAAATTGCCCTTAGTGGCTTGTTTTAAATTGATAAGATAATGAAAAGTAAACCTTGAAAATCCTTTATTATTTGTTGAAGGTGTTTTGCCTGTTTTCCGGCTTTGTGAGTTAGAACTGCTATATAAAATCCTTGATTTTCTGACACTTTTAGTATATTATTATTGGACCTCTAGTAAGTATTAAAGTCGACCTCTCATTTCTACTTTTTCTAGATTAGGCGGGATACTCATTGAGTACACGTTGTTTACGTACTCATACTACACTTTTGTGCATTTTCGTTGCACAAGTATATGTATCTCTAGCGGTCTACTGAGCATAGCAGCACAGATGATTCTGGGACTAGGTGAGCTGCATTATTCGAGGCGGCCGCAGCTAGAGCAGTCCCTTCCAGTATACTGTATTTACTTTCTGTCCACTGTATTTTGGATGGATGCTGTATTTTATTTCCTTGTTAGTAGATGCTCATGCACTTGTGACACCGAGTTCTGGGATTGTTTATATTATTTGTATTAACTGTTCATCATTTAAATTTGATTTGAAACAACTACTTTTTAATTGCTAAACTTGAAGGAAAAGCCTAGATTTCAAAAGTATTAGAACGAGATCTGGATTAAGTAATTTGGTTGTCTTTCCTGACAGCAATGTCCGGTGCCAACGCGACTCTTAGTAGATTTTTGGTCGTGACAACATGGTATTAGAGCACTAGGTTCCTAGGGTCTCACGAGTCATGAGCAAGTCTAGTAGAGTCTCGCGGATCGATACGGAGACGTCTGTACTTATTCTCGGGAGGCAGCAAGACTGTTAGGAGTACTTCCCTTCTTGATTCCTTATCGTACGATTTGATTTCTTGTGAGGCTTATGCCTTCGTTTCTTCCCTACTCAATTTTACGCGATGCAAAGCGCTTGTTATAAATTGAGAATTGAAGAATCATAATGGTACTACGGATGTGGTGCGGGATATTTCTCCCGGTGCTGTTGATTGGGTTACTATCGTGACCTTATTGAAGGATATTTTAATGTTTTAGCTCAGTAATGATACGTCTGAGGGCTTTGGGGTTGGGCACAAGTTGGCATGATGCCTATGAATAACTGTTCCACAGTAGTGATATGATGGTAGGATGTTTCGCCATGTATCAGGGCAGTGAATGACTTGAAGGGAGGTTTACTCAGTACATAATCAAGAGATTCGGTGTTTTATTCATGACAGGGGGAAGGCAATTGGGCAGAGAATGTTCAGGTTTGGGTTGATGAGGTATCGAGACTCGGAAATTGATAGCGTGGCGGAGCTTCCTTCTATAATGCAGTGTCGTTGTCCTTATTGAATGTACTAAATTCGTCGGTGTTATGATCTTCTACTATTCGCCTTTGAGGCAAGATATTGTGAAATAGTATTGAAGATACAACTGTCAAATATCGCAGGGTTCGGTGGTTCAAGGTTGAATCAGTATTTCTAATGTTGACGGTTCGATAAAGATGACCTTCGGAGAGGTTTAAATGAGTAGCGATTTGTGGATTCAAGTGGTATGAAGATAGATTTTTATTAAGGCAACAACTGAGTTGCAAAGGAAGAGGAAAGATGTGTGGAAAGTGTCAGGCAGTGGCTAAAATTTCTAGAATGCCAAGTATAAGAAGCGAAGGTCGAATAATCGATTAAGGGGATGAGTTCCGCCAAAGTGAGAGAGTGGCAGAGTTGCATGTGGGCTTTCCAGTGGGATGACCACGTGCCTTAAGGAGAGTTTGGAGTGATTGAGAATGTTAGTGATCGATGATTGGGATCTATGGATTTAATTTGAAGTATGGGCTATTATGCGGCAGGAGATTTGATATAACGAAAAGGAGCTGCCTAAAAAGAAAAGGAGGATGCAGCATAACTTCGAATTGGAAGGTTGTTTCCGTACATTTAAATGATGTCCACGAGGGGTAAATGGACCTGTGCAGTTGGAGAGTGAGCTCAGACTCAGGATGGGTTATTGATGTCGTAGTGATTGTACAACGTGCAACAGCATTAGAAGATGTCGGGGAGAGCTTTTATAGTTGGGTTATCCAAGTGAGCAGGTTAGCGGTCGCGTGGTTGGCGAGGCTTCTGCGAAGAATTTCATTGGTTATGTGGAAAAGAGATCAGTCCTGCAAACGTGGTTGATGATCCAGAGTATAAAAAGGGGGTTTCTATAGTAAGATATTGAGAACTTTGGTAGTTGATTGTGCAAGGTTATGTCAATAAGAGATAAAGAGGACGGGTGAGTTCCATGTTTGTGAACTAATGGCTTCATGTTAAGTGGGAGAGTCCCACCGCTTATGATTGGGTTGCATGGTTAACTACTTGCGAGATTTTTGGCTATTAGCATATCGATGGGCTATTTTAGCTACGGAAAGAACCATAAGTGGTAATTTAAGCAAATGAGGTATTAAACGTGGGCTATCGTTGGCCTTATTGACCCATGTTCAGACTTGAAGGAAGAATCAGGATTTTGTTTGGTATAGTTGCGGGTTCCAAGGGAATGTAATTCGGCGGGTTCTTTGCCAAGGGGGTATTCATGTGATGGAAGACTCATGGAGTTATTATTTTTTCGATTGAAATCAAGGATAAGTTGGACGAAGATAGATTGCAAGTGATTTGTGAAGGTGCGTATGAGGCTTGTAAGCCGCCGTAATTGATATTATTCAGGAGCATTCTTCTGTTATGGCTTGTTATGTAAAAGCGGATTCCGGAAGGGCTATGGTGCCTTAGACCACCACCTAGATGTTTGCATGTTCTACGGTTATACGAATTTGCCTGCGTGTTGCTATGTTTCTCCTGAAGTGAGTTCAGCGAAAAGCTTTTATATGATGAAGTGTTGACCTATTAGTGGTTCTGGAGTTATGATATGAATCATGTTCAATCGTACATCGGCATGTCAGGTGCACTGAGTGATATGGAATTTGAAGTAAGGGTCAAGGTTGCAGTTCGGAGCTGACAAAGATGTCACGAGCTCGGATGAGCAGGCAAGGAGTTTCGAGGTTCAAAGTAAGTCAGTATTGCCGTTAGTGTCACCTGAGATTGGTGTTTTGTGAAAAGGCTTTGTATCCTGGTTAATGACTCTTGATCGCATTTCAGCGTTACTGCGGCCGGTGGTGTAGAGGTAGGGCCCAATCATTGTTATGGTAGGTGGTAGGAGTTTGTCCCACAGGAAGATTGTATAAATGTGGCACGTAGCCACTTGATTTATTAAAGATTTAAATGAAGTATGAAGATTTGTGATGATATCGGTAAATTGAGAATATATGCCTGTCGAACGTCCCCTTTTTCTCTAAAAGCGAAATCGGGTTTATGACATGCAGGAAGACAACTCTATTCCCGTGTGGGAATTGGGCTTTTGGAATTGAAGAGTCGCCACCTAATGATTAAGTGCATTAGGACACTAAGGATTTTGAGTTGGAAAACCAGAGTTCCGGTAAGGGCTAGAAATTATCTCAAAGGGAAGGTGTTAGGCACCACTCAAGATCCACTAGTGTTGTTCCCGACCATGATATAATTGTGACTTTTCATATGAACAAATAAACATACAAAAACAACTTTCACGTAATGATTGCAAACAAAGGGAAGAGTAAAAGTTAAATAAACATGCTGAATTTTGGGAATAGTCGATTTCATAATTATTTAAGGGATATATAAGTACGGAAAATGGGGGTCAAATAATCAAACACGGAATGGAATGGGACGAAAATTCGGAAAGGGAACAGTACTAGAAATTGAATCACCAAAAGAGATTTTGAATAATTAAAGTGAAAGATGGGGTTTGAAAGAACTGAAAATTTGATAGTTTTTGGAAAGAATTCTGAAAAAGAAGCTAACACATAAGAGTGAGGGGGTCCTAGGTTAATAACTAACATGGATCACCCCACGCAACACCCGATAAACATTTATACATGTGGTGTTATCGCGTGATCATCATATCCATGTCTACCCTTTCCCACCCCATTAAGGTATTAAGCACGAATTGGTCTCGATAATTATTGCGTGCTATTACCCGTCCCATTCCTATCAGTCCCAGAGGTGAACAAGACTACTAATCCTAAAGGGAAGGGAATTTGGCTTTTCAGAGGTTTTAAAATGTTAAAATACTAAGGCGTCAGGCAAAACACATGAAAGCAGTTATGGGAATACAAACACTTAAGGCTCAGATAAACCTCCTTTAATCACAGAAAATCATGTAGCTTAGCATGTCTTACATATACTGATTAGTTCGAATTTTATACTTACCATTAGGAAGACTGGTTCATTACATATTTTCAGTCAAGAAATTCACATTTGGCTCACTTGGCTGCAACTTATTGAAGGCCAACATAATTACTTAACTACGTATTTATTTGCCTACGTGATGACATATAGGCATGGCATCTACAAGTTTAGGAAAACAATGCATGTTGATTTAATAAAACGTTGTCAGCTATTTAAAAGAGAATGCATTTCAGCAAGAGTCCATGAATTTTATAACCGGTAATTCATTATTACTACAGGTCTTAGACTTATAACAAGTAAGGCGATTCAGATTTGATTAATTTCTGTAGGCATGCTTTCTATAGCGTTTGTCGGATTTAGAACACATTTGAAGATATAATAAAAGTGCAGAAACCCTATAGGCATGACATCTATATGTTGGATTTTGCATGAACATGACATCTGATCGCTTTATTTGGTTATTAAGCCCTATAAACGTTTGCCTAGCGAGAAGTGGCTATGCAGGAATTAGAAATGACCTATAGCCATATTTTCTACATGCAGAAATCCTATAGACATGGTATCTATATGAGAATATGCTGAAATTAAAATTCTATAAACGGGTTATCTACATGAGATTATGCTAAAATTAAAGAAATCCAATAGGCATGTTTTCTTAAAGAAATCCTATAGGCCTGTTTTCTACCCCTTTTGCATACATGTTACCCCTTCCCTTTTCACTAACCACCTAGAGATTATTACAGAGTTTTATTACAGACAAAATAATTTGAAAAGAAATTGAAAATAATATTACAATCAGAACTCCTAAGCTGCATCCAAGGATCCTAATGCGAACTCCAAGTCTAATACTATGGTATGAGCCAACTGCAAGGATCATGTTCCAGAGCCTTTCTCTTACCAAGGGTATGTCATAGGTCCAAGGAGTTCTAGGAACTCCAGGCAATGCTCACACCCAAGGTATCATTACAAAACATTGGATTAGGGTGCAGTGTGGAAGAGCCAGCCCTCCAATATCCAAGTTCAGAGGGAACTCAAGGTCCCAAAGCAAGGCTCATTAGAGGGTGGCAGAACTTAGAGTCTAGGAGAAAATGTAAGTGCATTAGAGGGGTTTAAGGGGTGCCAAGGTAGGTTGGTTGTCATGCCCAGCAATATATAATGCTGGCACACCCCTGACCAGCCCACTAGCCAAGCATTGGAGAGTCCAGGACCTATTGAAGGTCAAACCACGGCCTGGGCAGTAATTGGGATACTGTCAGGCCAAGGTTTCAACTCAGCACATAAAGGGGGGAGTTAAGGGGTAAGGATTTTCATGAAAGAAGAAGAAAAGAGAACAAATAAATACTTAGCATCAACAGAAGAATGAGACTATAAAATAAACACATAGGGATGAGACAAAAATTTAAATAAAAGGGCATACCAGTTTTCAGAAAGCTAAGCAAGTAGGGAGAAGTAGTAGATTTAGGGAAGCCAAGTTGCAATCAAGAAGCGCTAGGGTGAGTTTATAAGAGAGTTGTGGTGATTGCAACTTGTGTCTTTTAAAAAAAGAATTGCCAAGTATTTATAATGCAGGAAAGAAGCAGAAACAGGCAAGAAATCAATCACACAAAGTTCCCTTTTAATTAGGGATTTTGATTTCAAACGGGCAAAAGTAAATAAGGAAAGAATTTGATCAAGAATTTTCCAAAGCAATACAAAGAGGGTAAATGCATAAGAGTTATTTAAGGCAAAATCCAGTGGTACAAGGTTTATGAAAAATAAGAAAAGGGAATCAATCAGACAGTTAGTAAAATATAAAATTACAGGCTTTGTTTGAATGAATCAAGTCCAGAAAAGAGAAGAAAAGGTCTTACTCAAGGAAAATCAAATAATAGTCAATCAGCATTACTAGAAGAATTTGAAATCAATCAATAATTGGCAAGACCCTTATTTTGAAAGAAGAAATTCTCATATATAAAGCACACGAATATCAAACAAAATGGAGTTGTCATGCTGATTAGAAAAGACTATCATAGAAAGTTCAGAGTTATAAACACAGAGTTTCTAGTCCAATTATAAATTCAGAATGAGTCTGAGAGTTCAGGGTTTCAAAGCAGAATCCTGGTCCAAACATCAAATCAAAATCGCCAAAGAAAACCCCAAATCCTAGGGTCTTTCAATTTGAATCAGATGTAGAGACAAGAAGACAAATAACAAGCCCAAAGGTCTCTTTTAAAGATTCAAATGGGTAAAATAGCAGGTTTGAAACAATCATAGTGAAAAACTAAGTCTCTTTTAAAGATTCAAATGGGTAAAATAGCAGGTTTGAAACAATCATAGTGAAAAACTAACATAAAGGCCATGTTTTAAGAGAAGCTTGAAACTTAAACAAGTTCAGAAGATAAAGAGGCAGCACAAAAATTAAAAATAGTAGATGAAACATGTTTAAAATTCAAACAAAGGTCCAGTAAAGGTGAATAAAGAACTAAGAGCTTACTGAAAAATACAGTAAAGAACATAGGGGTAACGAACACATAGCATAAATGTGTGATAACGTGAAATAGAAACCAGTAGAAGGAAGAATGGAGCACAATAGGGACATGCATAACCAAACAAACATAAGAACATAGGAGAAGAACATACGAGGTAGATAAACAGGAACATAGCAAAGACAGATTCATACAAAGAAGATAAGAAAGAGTTAGAGAAACATCTCAAAACTTTTCGGAAACACTTAATCGAAGCGAAATAGATCTTGAAAGAAAAGACTGTGAAAAACATTTAAAACTTTTGGTATAACACAGATATAGCATAGATCTAAGAAAATAAACAGAGAAAAACCTCAAACAGCTTAAGGTTTCAGAGAAAACCTAGAAAAATGAGTAAAGCTTGGAAAAGTTAGATCCTGGGTCAAAGAGGTCAGGAATCAAGCTTCTCGTGCTTGAATACGCCGGAGCATGGTCGGAGAGGCCATAGAACCATAGATCTAAGAAATTCTAGAGGAGAACCATTGAGGTCAGACCTCGAAGCTTTGAAAAAATATAGTCTAATGGCGGAAGGGGGTGAGTACAGGCCACCCATGGCCTGAAAAGCCATGGATTCCGCTAGAATTATGCTGGAGAAGAGGTCAGAGACGGCTAGGGTTCCGAAGAACCTTCGAGAGAGTTTTGAGAGTGGAGAGCATTCAAGGGAGGCTGAGATATGGAAAATGAGAGATTAAGGTAGGTCGTTTGGGTTTAATTATGTAAAGGTAAATTATGGCCGTTGATTTGTATGATCAACGACCTAGATTTAAAAGGGTAGGTGGGAACCGGGTAGGGCCATTTGGATTGGGTTATGGGTTGGGTCAAATTAAAAAATGGGCCAGTCCGACTGGGGTTAGGATAGGGTCAATTAATGGTTAAAATTGAAATGTAAAAGAGGCTGTAATTGAAATAAAATGAGGCAAAATGTTAAATAGCTAGTTTTCCCTTTTATTTTATAAAAAATAGTAAAAATGTTTTTAAAAGCAAATTAAAAGTACTGAACCAATTAATAGTATATACAAATTAATTAAAAAATATCAGAACTAATTTTGCAATTATAAAATACTAATAATCGTAAAATAGGCTATTATTGCAAGTATATGCAATTTAGCTTTAAGAGTACCAAATAAATTTGTAAAAATATATAAAAATTACCTTTACTATATTTTGGTATAAATATAAGAATAAAATAAATTATTCACCAAAAATGATAATTTTGTCAATAATTATGGGATTTGTATTACTAAAATAAACAATAAATTGGTTTTGAAAATCCTTAAAAATTTTGGGAAAAATACCAAAGCACTTGACTATGCTTATGTATCCATATATATGTTATTTTGATAGTATTTTGAATATATAAAATACATAGAGAAAAATTGGGTATCAACAACTGCCCCTATTTACCCGGGAAGGATGAAAGAGTTGTCGGGTAAAGATATGATGGCCAATTTTTACCGAAAGTAACAATTTGAAAGGTTTTGACCGAGATCTAGTTTTGAGCTGCTTACATATCCCTGGTTTTACAGGAATCAGGTCATATGTAGTTCAGGATGCATCGACGGAATGTTTCGATGGACATTTTGAAGAGACGGACGCAATATTTAGGTTGGGGAAGGGTGGTCCGGGACGGATGGGTTACGAGAACTGGAGCAGAATCGCTCCTGCCGTAATGCTGCTACCTGCTGATGTACCTGCAATTGAGTAATACAAGCATATCGTGCGGAAGTTAAACGTGATGCAAGTTCCCATTGTGCCATGAATGTTGCCTTTGGACGGTTGATATGACGTCCTCAGACCCTGACGTCCTGGTCCATGAAGAACATAATAAAGGATTCGCAGGCTATGAAATGATGTTCTCGGGCTATGACAATGGTGCCTTCGAACCATGATGCCTTTGAATAATGATGTGCAGGATATAAAGCGGGTTCCTCGGGCTATAGCATGGTGTTCTCGGGCCATGAAGATGATGCCTCCGAACAATGATGCCCTCGGACGATTTGGTGGTATTTCAGCCTATGAAATGCAGGATTTGGTGATGTTTTAGCCGATGCAAAAAATGTAAATGGCAATATTTTAGCCGATGTAGCAAAATGTAAATGGCGATATTTCAGCCGACATAAATTTAAATAAAGCTGGCGATGTTTCAGCCGATGCAAAAAAACGTAAATGGCGATATTTCAGCCGATGTAGCAAAATGTAAATTTCGATATGTTAGCCGACAGAAATTTAAATAAAGCTAGCGATGATGGAGATTTAACATGAACTGGCGGTCTTTCAGCCAATGAAAAAAGTAAAATGGCGATAATTCAGCCGATAGAAAACATGAGTATAGGTGATAATGGGGATTTAAACATAACTGACAATATTTAAGTCGATGCTAGAATTTAAATGTTGTTTGGTGATATTTTAGTCGATTGCAAGATGTAAGTAAAAGGTTGTGATATTTCAGCCATGCAAGAGAGATAAAGTGGTGATATTTTAGCCACACAGGATTTAAATAAAGTCGGCGATCTTCCAGCCATGCAGGTAGAGATAACTCTTAGTCTCAGAAGGCAGAATGGTAGCCTTATGCAATGCAATAAAATGCAATATGGAGAAAACGCATAGACTCGGAAGGCAGAATGGTAGCCTTATGCAATTAATAAAATGCAATATGGAGACAACGCTTAGTCTCAGAAGGTACAATGGTAGCCTTGTGCAATGCATGAAATGCAGGATGGAGACAACGCTTAGTCTCAAAAGGTAGAAAGGTAGCCTTATGCAATGCAATAAAATGCAATATGCAGACAATGCTTAGTCTTGGAAGGCAGAAAGGTAGCATTATGCAATGCAAGAAATGCAGGATGGAGACAATGCTTAGTCTCCGAAGGCAGAAAGGTAGGCTTATGCAATGCAATAAAAATGCAATATGGAGACCACGCTTAGTCTCAAAAGGCAGAATGGTATCCTTATGCAGTGCAAAAATAAAGGCAGGGAGTAACGAAGAGGCGATAGATGTCAATTAGTTTGCCCTTGTAGCCGTCGGTGATGTTGTGGGCGAATAACGCTCAATGATGAGGGATGATTCTGGGAATGATATTCCTGAAAAATATAAGCTTGTAATCGTGTCTGATGACTCTTTGTCTGGGGTGCCTGCATCCAAAGAAAAATCGCGAGTTTTGTAAAGGGTGAAGGTTAGTTCGTATTCCCGTGGACTGCGCTTGTCCTACTCGGCTCTTGCTTTCACTGGGGTAGCGTTGCCAAATAGAGCTATTTTGATTGTGGCCATGCATGATTTAGTGAAAATAATATGATGTAAATACATAATAGATAAAATGATTTTAGATGAACTGATAACTGAGGCACACTTCAAGATATTGCGACCTCTTTTGCTTTGGAATTTTGAGGGTCCTCCTCAAAGTTTTGCCCCAGTTTACTGGGCTGGTGCCTTTGAAGCTGTGCACGGTGAATGGCGAAGGTCAACTTCGGAATTCTGAGGGTCCTCCTCAAAATTCTGCCCCAGTTTCCAATATTGGGGGGAGGACAAAATTTTATTGAATTGTGACCGAAATCGTAAGGCTACTACGTATCCCCTCTTAAACGGGAATCAGGTCAGGCGTAGTTCAAATTACATCATAAAGGAATCTTAATAATTACACATAGTATCGCTTCACTGCATCTGAATTTATCGGCTTCGGCCAAACTTCTCCGTCCATTTCTGCGAGTATGAGGGCCCTCCCCCCCCCCCCCCCCCCCCCCCCCCCCCCCCCCCCCCCCCTTCTCTCAATTACTGTGGATCAAACAGCAGTAGATGGACTTTGGTATTGAAGTTGGTTGCATTCCTATTTTCTGTGATAACACTAGTTCCATTAGTATGACTAAGAACCTAGTTCATCATAAGATAACTAAGCACATAGATGTTAGGCACCATATTTTGAGGGACAACTATGAGAAACGACTGATTACTACAGAATTTTGTGCTATTGATAAACAGATTGCTGACATATTTACAAAAACAATGGGTAGAGAAAGATTTGAAAGGAATAGGTTAGAAATAGGGATGATTAAGATCACCTAACGAAACCAGTTCAGAATGCACAATTAAAAAAACGAGAATTTTGTTTTGGTTAGGAAATCTGGAATGTATGTCACTATCTAGATTAATCTTTTCTCAGTCTCATACTGTAAATAGTATACTCATGTGCCATGTATTGATATGACTCACTGATCTCTAACAAAATTTCTTCTATTTTAGCAAATTGAGGCGTGATCAAGAGGATTCTCAGTGAAGAACCTAGTTCATTAGTACTGGTTCATCTGAATAACAAGGTATGTTTTCTACACTCTGTACAATTAGAAATATTAATATTTAATTCATGAGCAGAGTCCTACCTATGTTCAAAAACTTCAATAACCTATCCTTTTGAGTTAAAACCAGTTCCGTTTCAATTAGACTCCTCACCGTATTAAAATGCCTAGATTATAGGGAAGATTAACCGCATTTTCAACCTGAAATTTCAGAGTGATTGGACTTCTAATTGACTACAAAAATTTGCCGTTGGACATTAATTAACCTTCTCCCTTTAAAATCCATCATCATCATCACTGCCACCCACATAATTCTCAAAACCGTCAAAAAACATTTATGTTCTCTACTCTTCTCTCGTCTAACACTCTAAATTTTCTCCCTGAAATAACAAAGATGACCAACCCCCTAGATAACCCTAGCACACCTCCACCACCTACTCCTTCCGATTCCTACACTACTCCTCAACCCAGCACAACCCCCCAACTTAGGAAAAGGCGAGTGAAGATGCTTGCTCGCAAAATTGTGGCTACAGGTGCGCTTTCAAAGAAACTAAATGCAAAATTAAAGGCTAGTCAATCCCAAGATTCTGAAAATTCTGATGATTCTTTCAAATTTGTGAGTGAGGGGGAAGGAACTGGGTCTTCTAATTTTGAGCAGGCAACATCTTTGCAAAATCCCCCTTCTGAGGTACGTTCTGTTCTAGTTGAGAATTTGGAGAATCATTTTGTTTTGGTTGGGTCTATTGTGAATGTGGAAACTCTTGAGTTAAGAAGGAGAGGAGGTAAAAATAAAAGAGAAAAAGAAAAAGAGAGTGAGGGTGTGAGCGGTAATATGAGGGGAAAGGGAAAAAAGTGGTTGATTCTTCACCCACCTTCAAAACGGTTAAACTGGCCATCTGTGAAGCTGAGACAGAAAAGGTGGTAGAGAGTAGCAAGAAAACAGGGGGAAGTGGTTCATGGAAAGCTGTTGAAGGGCTTGTCAATCTCAGTTCACATGCAGATAAACCTAGTTCATCTATTGAGGAGACCCTAGCAGACCTTCTGAAGAAGGTGGGTGCAAGCTATAACCCCAAGAAAAGGAGAACTCCAACACCAAAAGTTCTGAGCACTGCAAAAATTACC
>MU785311.1:0-34077 GCA_026770625.1 Nicotiana glauca | reverse complement strand
CCCCCGACTAGATCCCGGTGAACCATGTACGGGCCCTGCCAGTTTGGAGAGAACTTCCCCTTGGCTTCGTCTTGGTGCGGAAAAATCTTCTTCAGTACTAACTACCCTGGCATGAACTGCCTTGGCCCGACTATTTTGTTGAAGGTTTTGGCCATTCTATTCTGATAAAGCTGACCGTGACAAACTGCACTCAGTCTCTTTCCATCTATAAGGGCTAATTGCTCATAATGACTTTTTACCCATTCTGCATCTTCAAGTTTTGCTTCCTGCATAATTCTCGGGGAAGGGATCTCTACTTCGGCTAGGATGACTGCCTCAGTACCATAAACCAACATATAAGGGGTCACCCCAGTCGATGTGCGAATGGTGGTACGGTATCCCAATAGAGCAAATGCTAGCTTCTCATGCCATTGCTTGTCTTTTTCTATCATTTTCCTCAGTATCTTCTTAATATTCTTATTGGCCGCTTCTATGACTCCATTCATCTGGGGCATGTATATTGTAGAATTCTCATGCTTAACCTTAAATGCCTTACCCATTTCTTTCATCAGCTAACTGTTGAGATTGGAACCATTGTCAGTGATGATTGACTCTAGGACACCAAACCAGCAAATTATATGGTCGCGGATCAAGTCTGTCACAACCTTCTTGGTTACCGCCTTGTATGAAACTGCTTCAACCCATTTGGTGAAATAATCGATTGCCACTAGAATGAACCTGTGCCCGTTTGATGCGGCCGGCTTGATAGGTCCGATAACATCCATTCCCCAAGCGACGAATGGCCATGGTGAGCTTGTTGCATGAAGCTCGTTAGGGGGTACCTTTATCATGTCTGCATGGATCTGGCAACGATGGCATTTCCAAACATACTTGATGCAGTCCGTCTCAATAGTCATCCAGAAATAACCAGCCCAGGTATTTTCTTAGCTTAGACAAAACCATTCATATGCGGACCACAAGTCCCTGCGTGAATTGCCTCCAACAACCTAGATGCCTCCTTTGCTTCGACGTATCTTAATAGTCCCAAATAGAGAGTCCTCCTATATAGGATTACCCCATAGTGAAATAAGTGATTGGATAACCTTCGCGGTGTGTGCTTTTGTGTGGTGTTTGCAAGTACTGGGTATTCTCCTGTTGACGGATACTTCTTAATGTCGTGAACCATGGTTTTCCATCTGCTTCTTCCTCAAGATGAGCACAGTAAGCTGGTTGATCCTGGATTTTTATTGGGATAGGATCAATAAAGTTCTTATCTGGATGTTAAATCATGGATGATAGAGTGGCCGATGCATCGGCAAACTCATTCTGAACCCTGGGGACATGCCGGAATTCTATCTTTGTAAACCTCTTCCTCAACTCTTGTACATAGTGCAAGTGTGTGAGTATTTTGGAGTTCATGGTTTCCCATTCCTCTCGGACCTGATGTATAAGCAAGTCTGAGTCCCCGATCACTAGTAACTCTTGAACATTTATGTCAATGGCTAGTTTGAGCCCTAAGATACAGGCTTCGTACTCGGCCATGTTGTTGGTGCAAGGGAACCTGATTTTGGCGGACACCAGGTAATGCTGTCCTGTTTCTGATACTAGGACCGTTCCTATGCCAACTCCTTTAAAATTTGTTGCTCCATCGAAAAATATTCTCCAGCCATCATAGGATTCTGCAATGTCTTCTCCTATGAAAGAGACCTCTTCATCAGGAAAATACGTCTTTAGAGGCTCGTATTCTCCACCCACGGGATTTTCGGCAAGATGATTGGCTAGCGCTTGTCCTTTGATCGCTTTTGGGGTCACCTAGACAATATCAAACTCACTCAGCAATATTTGCCATTTGGCCAGTTTTCCCATAGGCATGGGCTTCTAAAAGATGTACTTTAGCGGATCCATCCTTGATATGAGATAAGTAGTGTAGGCATAGAAATAATGCCTACCCAAGTCAGAGCACAACAGGTGCATTCTAACAGTGAATATCGGGCCTCGTACGGGGTGAACTTCTTGCTGAGATAGTAGATGGCTTGCTCTTTTATCCCCATTTCATCATGTTGTCCCAAAAAACAGCCAAATGCTCCATCCAGTACTGCAAGGTAGAGTAACAGCGGTCTACCTGGTTCGGGCGGAACTAGGACTGGTGGTGTCGACAGGTATTCCTTGATTCTGTTGAAAGCCTTTGACAATCATCAGTCCACTTAGTGGCGACATCCTTTTTCAACATCTTGAAGATTGGTTCGCAAATGACCTTGGATTAGGCAATGAACCGACTCATGTAGTTGAGTTTTGCCAAGAAACTCATGACCTCTTTTTTGTTCTTTGGCGGTGGTAATTCCTGAATGGTCTTAACCTTTGACGGATCTAGTTCTATTCCTCATCAACTTACGATGAACCCAAGCTATTTTCAGGAAGGAACCCCGAACGCACATTTGGCAGGATTCGGTTTCAGGTTGTACCTTCTTAATCTATTGAAGAACTTCCTCAAATCTCCCATGTGGTCCGCGGCTTTCTTGGATTTGACTATGACATCATATACATACACCTCAATCTCTTTGTGTATTTCATTGAAAATAGTAGTCATGGCCCCATGTAGGTGGCCTCAGCATTCTTTAATCCAAACGGCATCATCTTGTAACAATACATTCCCCACGGTGTAATGAATGTCATTTTCTCCGCGTCCTCTTCGTCCGTCCATGTCTGCTGATATCCGGCAAAACAATAGACAAATGACTACATCTCGTGCTTGGCGCAGTTGTCAATTAGGATGTGTATGTTTGGCAGTGTGAATTCATCTTTTGGACTGGCCTGGTTGATGTCCCGGTAGTCCACACATATTCTGACCTTCCTGTCCTTCTTTGGTACTGGCACAATGTTAGCTAACCATGTCGGGTATTCCATTACCCTGAGGACATTGGCTTTGACTTGCTTGGTGACTTCTTCCTTGATTTTCAAACTCATGTCCGGTTTGAACTTTCTGAGCTTCTGCTTTACCGGTGGACATGTCGGATCTGTTGGCAATTTTTGAGCTACAATGGATGTACTAAGGCCGGTCATATCATTATATGACCAAGCAAATATGTCCTCATACTCTTTTAAGAACTCCGTGTACTCTTTAATTTCTGACGGCGACAGGTGAACACTGATGCGTGTTTCCTTGACATTTTCTGTATCCCCCAGGTTGACAACCTTGGTTTCGTCCAAGTTAGACTTAGGTCTGTTCTCAAAATCCTCAATCTCTTTAACGACCTCTTTTGGTATTTTATCTTCTTCTGAATCTATGTCCGTTTGTCGCGTTATATCATCGCATGTCACATTCATCGGTTCATCAAGATAAGTAATAGTATTGCTGTGTAAAAGTAAAATAAACGATAGAGAAAAATAATAAAAGCGAGATTTAAATAAGGAATTGAAATGCCTTGATAAATGTTGAAAATTGTTTTGAACATCAGGGCTCTTTTCAAAAATTTAGAGGTAATACTGAAAGAAAATCAACTAATGAAAAAGTAAAAGACAATGCATAATGCTTTGTTCAGCCTTGCCACCCCGAAGCTCTCCGGGCCTTGGTGACCCTGACGGACCAATTGTTGAGGCGTTCTCCTCGGTTCACTGCCTGTATGGATGGCCCTTCCTCCCCTTCCTCCTCGAGAATGACGTGACAATCCATGTTGTCATCTTCCAAGAACAAATTCTTCATTGTGGCTAATGCTTCATCCTCCTCTGACCCATATATGATGTCGGCCGGCTGGAAGGTCTGCTCCAGGGGATAGTAAGGGCCGCGCCATGGTGGCGACCAGTTCTTGAACTCCTGCCATGTATATCCATATCCTAACCCGAAAGTGGTGCCATTCTTCTTCAGCTTGATCGACTTGGTGATTCCCTGAAGGTTCTTGCCGAGCCCTTTGCCAGGTTCATACTCGCTCCAATTCAGGATACTTTTTATCTTGTTATCCCACCATATATCTTTATCTACGGTGTTGACTCGCTCAATGTGGTGGTAAGTTTCTCCTCCTAGCTTCCTTCTCCCTTCAATTGCTGGGATAGTTTGATGACTGTATAGGGGTTACTCCCTTCAACATGAATGATCACCTCTTGGTGATTCCACTTGAACTTTACTTCCTGGTGTTGGGTGGATGCTACAGCTCCTGCGGCGTGGATCCAAGGTCATCCCAGTAGCAGGTTGTAGGATGCTGGGATGTCTATCACTTGAAAATCAACATCGAAACATAGATTGATCTCCCCAATAGTGGACCTTTTGAAGCCATCAAAGGCTTTGACGTTGATAGCCCCATCCTTAATTTTGTGCAGGCTCTTCCATAATGTTCTGAGGGTCACCAATGGACAAATGTTGAGGCTGGATCCTCCATCAATCAAAGTCCTGGTGATGAAATAGTCTTCACATTGCACAGTGATGTGCAGCGCTTTGTTGTGTCCTAAACCTTAAGGGGGCAACTCATCCTCGTGGAAAGTGATCTTATGACTCTCCAATACCTGCCCGACCATGTTTACCATCTCGCCTCCAGTTATATTACTAGGTACATATGCCTCGCTTAGTGTTTTCATTAAGGAATTTTTGTGTGTCTCTGAGCTTTGCAATAGAGCCAGAATGGAGATTTGTGCTGGTGTTTTGTTCAATTGGTCAACAACTGAATATTCTATTTCCTGTATCTTTTGCCAGAGGTCATCAGGTCTAGTTTCAATAGGAGGTCCAGAGGCCTGCTTGCTTGATTCGACTAAGTGCTCTAGAGTATAGATTTTGCCAGACCTGGTCATACCCTGCACTGCAATTGCTTCTCCAGACCTAGACTTTCCCTTTCTCCTTGCCTCGGTGGTGTAATCCCAAGGGATGGCCTGTGTATGGAATGGCGTTACTACTGACATCGCTACAGGAATGGGCACTCTCATTTTAGGTGGTAATACAGAAACTTCAAATGGTACTTTTGGAGACCCGAACTCCACCTCGATCGACTTTGTGGTCCCTTTGGATGACGGTGCTTCAAACTCGAGAGGCACAGACATGTTTACTTTAGCATCCCAGAGGGTTGGATCTAGACTACAATTGGATTCAATGTGACAGCTTATTTCTTAGGCTCGTCTCCTTCGATAATTAATCCGATTGACCTTTTGGGGTCCCAATCATCTTCTACTTCGATCATATGCACATCACCACTCTTATGATCAGGCAAAGGATTATTGCGAACATTAGGAGCAGGTTCCTTGGCCAACAATCAGAGCTTGGATTTTGTCTTTCAGAGATCAGCACTCATCAATGGTATGCCCTTTAATGTCGGAATGGTATGCACAGGTTTTATTTTGATTGACCCACTAAGAGGGATTATCTGGAGTTTTGGCAGGTATTGGGGTGATGTAACCGGCTACTTTGAGTCTTTCATATAATTGGTCGATCGGTTCGGTGATGGCGGTGTATTGCTTGGGAGGTCTATGGTCGAAGTTAGGGCATGGCCTGGGAAGTTTCTGCGAGTGGGACATGACTGGTAATTAGTGTTATAGGCTTGGTAGATGGGTGCAAGTTAGGAATATTTTGGTGAAGTAGGTTGGTATGGAGATGGTTGCTAAACGGGCGATGGAATTTGGTAAGAAACTAGAGGTGTTTGGTAGTTGGGAATAGGCTGGTATGTGAGAGGGGGTACCGGGTAGGCTTGGTATTTTATGGGTGACTTGGTTCTTTGTACGACCATCACGGTGCTCACATCCTGTTTCTTTGATATGCTACCAGATTGTAGGGCCTTTTTGGTAGCTTGCGGTGCCTCAAAGTTAGTGACCATTCTGCTCTTAATTCCCTCTTCAATTATTTCTGCTAGCTTGATAATATCGGAGAACTTCGGACCCTCTATCAATATCAACCTCTCAAACTATTGTGGATCCTGTGCTCGGACAAAAAACTGGTTCATTTGTTCCTTCTCTAAGGCCGGCCTGACCTTGGCAGCCTCGAATCTCCATCGAGTAGCATACTCGTGGAATGTCTTGGCGGGTTTCTTCTTCAGGTTCTAGATGTAGAAGAGATCAGGTGCATTCTCTGTATTGAACCTGAACTGTCCATGAAATCGGATGCCATTCCAACCCAGCTCGTCCACCTTTTGGGATCTTGGCTAATGCACCAAGAAAGTGCATCGCCTTTCAAGCTTCTCATGAGGAGTTTCATGCGGATCTTCTGATCTCTTCCCACACCGACCAGCTTGTCACAATATGTTCTCAAATGGACTCTAGGATCCCCCGACCCGTCAGACATTTCAAACTTTGGAGGTTGGTACCCTCCGGGAGTTCAACATTTGGCTGAATGCAAAGATCCTCATAATTCAGCCCAATATGCCTTTGCTTCCTTCAACGCCATGGACTCGGCTAGTCAATTTCTTGAGCTCGGCTGCCCAGTTCTTGATGAGAGAGTCTTTGTCATCAGACTCTGGTGTATTTGTGATGGGTTGAGTGTATTGTGGTATCGTTTCCACATACATGAGAGTGTGGTGGGGATGATAATTTGATGGTTCAGGGATGAAGAGTAGAGTGTTGTTGAGGTGTGTGTTGCAATGAGTAGCAGGCTGTTTCTGTGGTTTTGGGATGTTCTGAGGAGGTATGGGGTGTTGAGTATTGGGAAAGTTTATGTCTGGGGTTGTGAGGGAGAATGACAGACTTGCCAAGTTCCGAACCTTGTCCAGTTCTTCTTGAAACTTCAGTAACTTTTGTTCGAGAGCGGCACTCTCTCTTGATACCTGAACACCCTGAGGAACCTCTACCCTTTCAGTTGAGTCATCCTTTTTGATGTTGTTCACGTTCTCCATCATTGCTTTGTTCTTGCTTTTGATAGAGCTTGGAAGAGGAGGAGGTGGAGGGACCTTAGATCTTGTGGAGTAGGATGACGATGCCAGAATGCACGAACTAAACTTTGGGGAGGGGAATAAAAATAATAGTAAAAACAGCAAAAGGTAACAAGTTAGTGCGGATTCTGAGGAGAAAAACATTGCAGTATTTAAACACATAGTGCAAGAATATAAATCGTGTCCTAATTTGGTAGCCTCATTGAGCCCGAGGTAGGCCGAGCGACAAGTTGATTTGGAGAACTTATAATGCTAAATGCCTCATTTTATTAATAAAAATAAGATGAATCCCGACACTCAAATTGCATAAAGTAAAAACATCACTAATGGCCATTGGCCTTATTACATTTCAAAGCGGAAAAGAAAGAAAACTCCTAACTACTTGGTCCCAGAAGGACCTTCCCCAAACTCGACATCTTTGGCTCCATCGAACAGCGTCACCAGCTCACGCAGTCCCAGCAGCAAATAAGCCTTAGCCAAATGTCCTCCTTTATTACCATTGGCATTTTGGCAACTCTCGATCCTCTGGATGAACTTCCCTCCCAGCTCTACTAACCCATGCTCCAAATGCTCTAAGTGCTTGTTGGCTCTAACAGCCAGATCCTTCCATTCCTCGATCAACTTTTGATTGGCCTCTCGAATCTCATGAAACTCACTCTCGCACTCCTTGAGCCTTTTGTGCAACTGATTATACTTAACCTGTATCTCAACCCTTTCATCGATGACCCTGTGCCCTTGAACAGACCCAGGTTGTCTTGACCCAGCATGATCTTCTTTTAGACAACCTAGAAAGTATGAGGTATAGCTGGCACGATATCAGTCGGGTTCTATGGAATCCCTCTCCAAGATAATCTTGATATTCCACATTTGCTGAGCTTGATATTTGTATGGGCTATCGTTGCCTTGGAAATCAGCCCTAAAATGACTCATTTTCTCGACCTTTGGTACAACTTGCTTTCTTCATGCCTGCCTCATGACTCGGAGTGGGACATAGGGATGAGTTCCCCTCAAACCAATGAGTATAAGGAATGGCGCACCACGAGAGCGGATAATGAACTCTCCAGTGGGGAACCATTTGAATATCCATTGCACCTTGTCTTCTTTCAAGTTTTCAAACAATTCTACCTATCCTCGAGCATCCCCCGATTGAGCGAACATGTCAGGCATATAGTTCGTTATGTTGGGATGGTGAAAGGCTATATAATCATTCCACAGCTTTCGTGGAAGCTCTTGACGGTATCGACCCTTTTAAAGATGTTTTATAAGCCAGAGTTGCGGTAATAAATTGCAACCCTAAATATGATTGGCCCCTCGTTGGCAATTTCCCAAAGCTCGGTAGATTTCTGCAACAATCATAGGCACTATGCTGAAAGGTTTTCCCTCAAACCCCTCCATTAGTGTCTTGGCGACCATGGATAGTCTGGTATGGATCCTAGCCTTCTTCATGGGAAACACTATCATTCCCAGAAAGCAGAACATGAAGACGAACACTCTCTGGTGGATATGCCCAAATGATGTGAGGGTGAATTCGTCTGGATAGGTACGGTAAGACTTGCTATGACCGTACCTCTCGTACAAGTAGTCGAAGGGAACATAGGAATCCTTCAAACAAGTCAAATCTGAATTTTTCTTCAACCCCATCACTTTAAAGAAACCCTTACCCTTGCGGTTTTCCGGCATGAACAAACCCGGAGTCTCCCAAGGAATACTGGCTAATCCTCCTATTTTCTCGAGTAGAGGGGTCATTTCGAGGTCCCCAAACCAAAATACCGACCGATCACTATCCCCAAATAAGGCCGCAACCTCTATGATCCTGTAGCCCTGTCGAATTTCCAAAAGAGAGGGTAAGTTTCCCAAATACTTGTGGACAAGAGTCCGGTCACTGGAATGAAGGTCCTCCCACCATCTTAGCAACCTTGGGTGGATATTTGTTACTATGCTGAATCTGGGGATTTCATGCCTCATTTCCTACAAAACAAAGCGTTAGTCCTTTACCCCATCCAGACTCGACTATTTAAATAAATAATTGGCATAAACACCATTTAGTTCTCCAAATAAATGCACAGAGTATGGTGTTGTCCGTTTGGGTTCCAGGGGAACCCAATGGACTTTGGATAAGGCAATCTTAAAGAGTTATTATATGGACAACATAACTGACTTGACTAGGTTTGACAATGATGCATGAACAGTTAAACAGAGTAAGGTTTCTATGGGGTGCTAGACCGGTACTCTTGAGCGGACAACTCAAGAGGGAAAGGCATGGAACCGTCGACTGCACCGTTGATCAACTAGTTTACCGCAAATATGCCTTTGCCAGAATTTAGGGGGTAATAATATTGGAAGATCGCAACAATCTCATCAAGCGTTGCTATGGTATTTGTTTGGCACGAGTGGAAAATGATATTGAAGATGCAATTACAAGAATGAAATAAATTGTCACGTTCATAATGATTACAACAATTGTGCAGAAAAACGGTATTGAAAGAAAGCAGTAAATGAAAGCGTCAAAGAAAAAGAAAGAAAAAGATAAGTCAGTTTCGAATAAACGTATTAAACAAAGCAATAAAGAAATTAGTAAAGTCACATATAACATGCAGTGGTAAAAGCCTAAAGAGTCCCCATCAGAGTCGTCATGCTGTCGAACACCCCCTTTTTATCTAAAAGTGAAATCGGGTTTATGACATGCAGGAAGGAAACTCTATTCCCGTGTGGGAATTGGGTTTTTGGAATTGAAGAGTCGCCACCTAATGATTAAATGCATTAGGACACTAAGGGTCTCGAGTTGAAAAACTAGAGTTCGGGTAAGGGCTAGAAATTATCTCGAGGAAAAGGTGTTAGGCACCCCTCAAGATCCATGACTGTGGTTCCCGGCCATGCTATAATTGTGACTTTGCATATGAACAAATAAATGTACAAAAACATCTTTCACGTAATGATTGCAAACAAAGAGAAGAGTAAAAGTTAAATAAACATGCTGAATTTTGGAAAATGTCCATTTCATAATTATTTAAGGGATATATAAGTATGGAAAATGGGGGTCAAATAATTAATACAAATAATCAAACACGGAATGGAATTGGGCAAAAATTCGGAAAGGGAACAGTACTAGAAATTGAATCACCAAAAGAGATTTTGAATAATTAAAGTGAAAGAAGGGGTTTAAAAGAACTAAAAAATTGATAGTTTTTGGAAAGAATTCTGAAAAAAGAAGTAAACACATAAGAGAGAGGGGGTCCTAGGTTTATAACTAACATGGATCACCCCACGCAACACCCGGTAACCATTTATACACGTGGTGTTATCGCGTGATCATCATATCCATGTCTACCCTTTCCCACCCCATTAAGGTATTAAGCGCGAATTGGTCTCGATTATTATTGCGTGCTATTACCCGTCCCATTCCTATCAGTCCCGAAGGTGTACAAGACTACTAATCCTAAAAGGAAGGGAATTTGTCTTTTCAGTGGTTTTAAAAGGTTAAAATACTAAGGCGTCAGGCAAAATACATGGAAGCAGTTATGGGAATACAAACACTTAAGGCTCAGATAAACCTCCTTTAATCATAGAAAATCATGTAGCTTAGCACGTCTTACATATACTGATTAGGTCGAAATTGATACTTAGTGTTAGGCAGACTAGTTCATTACATATTTTCAGGCAAGAAATTCACATTTGGCTCACCTGGCTGCAACTTATCGAAGGCCAACGTAATTACATAACTAGGTATTTATTTGCCTATGTGATGACCTATAGACATGACATCTACAAGTTTGGGAAAACAATGCATACATATTTAAGAAAACGTTGCCAGCTATTTAAAAGAGAATGCATTTCAGCAAGAGACCATGAATTTTATAACCGGTAATTCATTATTAATACAGGTCTTAGACTTATAACAAGTAAGGCGATTCAGATTTGATTAATTCCTGTAGGCATACTTTCTATAGCGTTTGTCGGCTTTAGAACACATTTGAAGATATAATACAAGGGCAGAAACCCTATAGGCATGACATCTAAATGCTGGATTTTGCATGAACATGACATCTGATCACTTTATTTTGTTACTAAGCCCTATAAACGTTTGCCTAGCGAGAAATGGATATGCAGGAAACAGAAAGGACCTATAGCCATATTTTCTACATGCAGGAATCCTATACACATGGTATCTATATGAGAATATGATGAAATTTAAATTCTATAAACAGTTTATCTACATGAGATTATGCTAAAATTAAAGAAATCCTATAGGCAGGTTTTCTACATGAAAACATGCTAAAATTAAAGAAATCCTATACGCAGGTTTTCTACAACTTTTGCATACATGTTACCCCTTCCCTTTTCACTAATCACCCCAGAGATTATTACAGAGTTTTATTACAGACCAAAAATAATTTGAAAATAAATCGGAAATAATATTACAATCAAAACTCCTAAGGTGCATCCAAGGAGCCTAATTCGAACCCCAAGTCTAATAATATGGTATGAGCCAACTGCCAGGATCATTTTCCAAAGCCTTTCTCTTACCAAGGGTATGTCAGAGTTCCAAGGAGTTCCAGGAACTCTACGCAATGATCACATCCCAGGTATCATTGCAAAACATTGGATTATGATGTAGTGTGGAAGAGCCAGCCCTCCAATGTCCAAGTTCAGAGGGAACTTAAGGTCCCAAAGCAAGGCTCATTAGAGTGGGGCAGAACTTAGAGTCTAGGAGCAAGTTGAAGTGCAATAGAGGGGTTTAAGAGGTACCAAGGCAGGTAGGCGGTCATGCCTAGCAACATATAATGCTGGCGCACCCCTGACCAGCCCACTAGCCAAGCGTTAGAGAGTTCAGGACCTATTGAAGGTCAAACCACGGCCTGGGCAGTAATTGGGATACTGTCAGGCCAAGGTTTCAACTCAGCACATACAAGGGGGAGTTAAGGGGTAAGGAATTTCATAAAAGCAGAAGCATCAATAGAAGAATGAGACTATAAAATAAACACATAGGGATGAGACAAAAACTTAAATAAAAGGGGTATACTAGTTTTCAGAAAGCTAAGCAAGTAAGGAGAAGCAGTAGACATAGGAAAGCCAAGTTGCAATCAAGAAGTACTAAGGTGAGTTTACAAGAGAGTTGTGGTGATTGCAAATCATGTCTTTAAAAAAAAAGAATTGTCAAGTATTTATTGTCACAACCCAAAATCCACTTAGGGTCGTGGTGGTGCCGGACACCTTTGTCAGGCCAGTCAACTAACTTATCAATTAATTCCTCCTTTAATACTTTTGAAAATCTAAGGTTTTTCCTTTCATTTTTATAAATAAAAGTTCACAACTAGAATTCAAATTTAAATATTAACAAATAGTACAAATCCGTTGAAAACCATCCCAGAAACCCGGTGTCACAAGTACATGAGCAACTACTGATAAGAGAAATAAAATATAACATCCGTCCTCAATACATTGGACGGAAAGTAAATACAGTACACTGGAAGGAACTACCCTAGCTGCGGTCGCCTCGAATGATGCAGCTCACCTAGTCCCAGCGACATCCATGCTGCTACGCCCAATAGGCTGCTAGAGGTATATATATATATATACCTGTGCAACAAAAATGCACAGAAGTGTAGTATGAGTACGTAATCAACGTGTACTCAGTGAGTGTCCCGCCTAATCTCGAAGGGGTAGAGATGAGATGGCGAACTCCGACACTCACTAGAGGTCAATTATCAATATTTTATAAGTGCGAGATAATCATGGATTTGTACAGAAGTTCTGATTGTGAAGCTAGAAAATAGGTAAACATGCGCAAATCATGCCGAGGTCGACGGCCCGCTCCAACAGGAATATAAATTGTGCACTACCGAGGGTCGAGCGGCACGAACCATAGATGCATCTATTTTCACCGAGGCGTTCGGCCCGTTCCATAAATAAACACATATCCTGCTCATGAATCATCTGTGCAACGCCAGCACACATAAAATACATGCTCAAGTAGGAAATCAAGAGCTTATCGGGGATAATCAATCGAATAGATAAATTTCTCTTTTTAGCATTTCAGGGAGAATTTAATATTTCATCTCTTTTTAAATTCCTTTACTAATTCAAGGTGATTTAAACAATTCAAGTTATCAATAGGTTCACAGTAATCCAAGTATAACATGCTTTTGGGTCCTAACTACCCGGACAATAGCATAACAGTAGCTACGCACGGACTCTCGTCACCACGTGCGTACGTAGCCCCCACAAATAGGAGCATATAATCAATTACTTCACCTATGGGGTAAATTCCCCCTCACAAGATTAGAAAGGAGACTCACCTCACTCCGAAGATCCACAACCGGCATTCTACATTCTTTCGAAGACTTGCACCAATGCACAAAGCTCCAAAAGTAGCCAATGATCATATAAATCCATTAATATATGCCAAATTATACTTCACAACCCAATTTATAACAATCTCTAACCCCGAACAAAAAGTTGACAAAAATTCCTTCCGGCCCACGTGCCCGAAATCCGAAAATTTTCAAAGATAAAGGTTACCCATGACCTTAGGTACTCAAATGCATAATTTTCTCTTAATTACATACTCAAAATCGTGGCTAAAATCCAAGATTATATTATTTCTAGGTCTTCCTCTAACCCTAAATTTTCTACCCATTTTCATACCAAAATCCATACATAATTAATGTATTTAACTCATAATAGGTAGAAATAACTTACCTTAACATTGTTGATGAAGAACCTCTCTTGAAGCTCTCCAAAATCGCCCCAAGCCATGAGAATTGTGAGAAATGAACTCAATCCCACAATATAACACAAGTCTCTGCCTTCAGTCGTTTCCGCTTCTGCGATCCCCTCTTCCGCAGATGCGGTCCTGCTTCTGCGGAAACTTGACCGCATCTGCGGTCCGAAATCCTTCGAACAAAATCTCTTCTGTGGCTCCCTAAACCGCTTCTGCGGTCCCATTTCCGCAGAAGCAAAAACACCAGCAACCAGATCCTTCAACCTTCTTCAAAATTCCAATTTTGATCCGTTAACCACCCGAAATCCACCCGAGGCCCCCGGGACCTCAACCAAACCTACCAACCAATCCCAAAACACATTACGGACTTGATCGAGACCTCAAATCACATAAAACAATGCTAAAATCATCAATCAACCTCCAATCCAAGCTTTATGAACTTTGAACTTTCCAACTTCTACTTCCGGTGTTTAAACCCATCAAATCATATCCGATTGACCTCAAATTTTTCACACACGTCATATTTGACATTACGGACCTACTACAACTCCCGGAATCATATTCTGACCCCGATATCAAAAAGTCAACCTCCGGCCAAACTTCTAAAAAACCTTCAAATTTCTATCTTTAGCCAAATGGCTCCAAAATGACCTACGGACCTCCGAATTCACTTCCAATCGAGCTCCATACTCCAGAATCACCATACGGAGCTACTCCCAGTCTCAGAATCTCAAATGGACATCGATAATGCTGAAATGCACTCCAAGCCAAACTTAAAAAATTCCTTCTAAAATTCCACAATAGACTCCAAAATGCTCCCGGGTTATCCAAAACCCAATCCGGGCATACACCCGAGTCTGAAATCATCATACGAACCTGTTGGAACCTTCAGATCCTGATTCCGAGTTCATTTACTCAAAATTCTAATCCTAGTTCATTCTTTCAACTTTAAGCTTCTCAAATGAGAGTTTTCATTTAAATTTAACTCCGATCTTCCTGAATTTAAATTCTGACCATGCGAACAAGTTACAATACCTGAAATGAAGCTGCTCATGGCCTCAGACCGCTAAACGATGCGCTAGGGCTCGAAACGACCGATCGGGTTGTTACATTCTCTCCTACTTAAACATGCGTTCGTCCTCGAACGCGCTGAGAACTATACTGAAGTAGTCTAAAATTGATATTTAACTTCTCATGCACCTCCCCGTGCTACCACAACTTAGCTGAGCACATTGGCTCGATAAATTCTTAAGATATTCCCTTTTATTCAAGCAAATAAGCCTTAGAGCCCAATTCTAACATACAGAATTCTATGCCAGGCCTGTTTCCAACATACGATCACCGTATCAATAACTATATATTGTACTCAAACATGACTGCATAACTCTACTGAATTCACACTTTGCACCACTTTACTCATAGGACCAAAATAACATTTCTGTTTGAATTAATCGAAATTCCATGAATCCGATGCTCCCATTGCACCTCATGAACTACATAGGTCTTACTCTAACTATTACAGTACCGCCACTACGGATGAGATGTCGACATTCATAATCAATTGCCGAGTCCACCAATCTTCGAGTCTATACTTCTAACAAGAAACATTACCACATTCTGAACCAAATAATGACCTTCGCTCCTTAATATACTTCATATAATCAGATTGCACTAATCATAAATCCCACAATCTCATCTTACCCAGTACGAACTGCTCGGGCAATAAGCCACTCCGAATGCGATCACAAGTCTCATATAACGCCACAATGTGCCAATAGGACACCAATCCGAACACAACACAAATGAAAATCGAACTCTAGAAGGAATTACCTAACCCCTGCACTAGTATGGACTTTCCTTAGAAGATAGCAAGCGAAACACACAAAAACAACATATAAAAAACTAGACTCGACATCACACTGTTGTGGCACACAACCCGATCCAAATAACATAACCATGGCGGCGTGCCACCCGATCCACATATAGATCTCACATAAGGAGATTGCACTTCGAGCTAAATCTGCTCATTACAAAATTTTTTTTTTATATATATATATATATATATCAATTTCGATCGCGAGCACATTAAGTGCATAATACCATCAGTGAGAAAACACATAGCGCTATAGGCTACAAAACTCAAGCATAACTGAGGTGTGGTACAAGATCTGAATCTCAAGAGCCATTTGCTCATAATAAGACATTCCCACGCGGGTCCTCAACACATACACAATTTCTCAGGCTATCTCACAACTCACACGGAGCAATGTATCACTTCATGAAATATCTGACAACGAGATGACACCCTAACTACTCCATAAGGAGCGCATTACTGAAATAAATACAGCTGGCCTATCATAGAGCCCATATTCACATTTAAACCCATCCACCAACCTCAAGTCGATCCTGATCACATCAAATTAAACCAATAACCTTTCAAAGGTCCATACTAATTTCCTTCTTCTCATAACACATAAGAACAACTGTCATAACCGGAGCAAACCTCCTCGGTTCATAACCCAATAAACAAGGTGCCCTCCAGGCATAAATTCTCAAAGCAAAGATATTACCCAAATTCCTCATACTTGATTTAAATCTTAAGTCAAACAAGTGGCTACATGCCACACTGGTACAATGTTCCCGTGGAACACGTTCCCACAATCTTCCGAAATAAATAACGGATCCGTACATCCAAACCATCGGACGCACTAACGCTGAAAAGCGATCCAGAATTCTTAACCAGGATGCAAAACCTCTTCCCCAACATATCGATCTAAGGTGACGCTGAGGGCAATACCAATTTACTCTAATCATTCAACCCTTTCCTTGCTCATCCGAGCCCATGACATTCTTGTCAACACTAAACTGCAACCTTGATCCTCACTTCGTATTTCCATGCTACTCACTGCACCCAACGTGCCAACATACGATAGAACACGATTTTTCATCATAACTTAACAATTCATCAAATACGAACTTTTCACTTAACTCACTTCAGGAGATTCATAGAAACACACAGGTAGTTTCCCATAACCGTAAGATATGCAAATCCCTAAATAGTGGTCCAAGCCACCCTAGCCCTTCTGGAATCCGCTTTCACTTAACAAGCCATAATAGAAGAATGCTTGTGAATAACATCAATTACGGTAGGCGACAACCTCAAACGTACCGCCACAAATCATACGCATAACTCGATCACGCTGAACAAACTGATCACAGACCCTGACATGCCAAATTCAACTATGGTTAATCAATTTACCTTCTTCCAATTCCTCCTTGCTTGCCTTAAAAATAAGACTAACTCCATTCAATACATAACATACTCCACCTACACTTACCCCGAGTGACCTTGAATCACGAGATCGGGCTATCTCAACTCCCACGAACTATTTCATATCACTCAAATTCTGCACCACAAGTCAAAAATATCATAGAACATTCTGGGCACCTTCTCATAAGCTGCTACAAAGCTTGATTCTTAACTGTACTCATAGGCTCGAAATCATTAGGCACCATACCTTAACTTCTAAATTCACTAGGACCGTTATTGAGAGCCATCCACTCTGACTTGGTCCCGAATATAATTCACTCCATAAATCTTATAACACACGAATAGTCTCTCGGCGAAGCACCCGACGAAATCACTTTCTCTGAAACCTGTATCCATACAAGGCATAAATCCTGAACCTTTTTCCAAGTCCGGACATGAGCCCATAAGGCTAACCATAGCACATCCTTAATAATTCCTCCGCTCAATGTACTACTTATGGTCTTTCTCGTAGCTAAATTAATCCATCAGTATGCTAATAACCCGAAATCGCGCAAGTAGATAATCATACAGCCCAATCATAAGCGGTGGGACTCTCCCACTCAGCTTGAAGCCATCATTTTACCATTCTTGAGTTCACCCGACCTTTTTACCTCTTATTGACATAACCTCGTGCCATAAGTTATCAAAATTTCTCGGAATCTTCCTGTAAATCCCCATCTCTCATATTCTGAGTCATCATCCACATTCGCACGACCGATCTCTTTGTTGAACAACCAAGATAATTCCTTGTAGAAGCTTCGCCAACCACGCGACCGCTAATCTACTCACGGGGAATAACCCACCTAGGGGAATTACCCCCCGACATTTTCCCACGCCGCTGCACGGGGTACATTTACTACGACACCAATAGCCCAGCCTGAGTCCGAGCTCACCTTCCAGTTGCACAAGTCCATTCGCCCCTCGCGGACATCAATTAAATGTGCGGAAACATCCTTCCAAATTAAGAGTTATGCTGCACCCTCCTCCATTCCAAGCAGCTACTTTCCGCCATATCAATCTTCTACCGCATAATAGCCCATACTTCACATCATACCCGCAGGCTTCAGTCACCCATCATTTAAATCCCCAATTCGATCCAAACTCTCCTTAGGGCACGTAGTCTTCCTACTACCAAGCCCATATGCACACCCGCCACTCTCCCACTTTGGCGGACTCATCTCCTTAATCGGTCACTCGACCTTGCTCCTCATACTTGGCCTTCTAGAAATTTTAAGCACCGCCTGTCACTTCCCACATGTCCTTCCTCATACTTTGCAGCTCAATTGTTGCCTTAAATAACATCTATCTTCATGGCACATGAACCCACCATTGCTTCTAACTTTAAACCTTTCAAAAGGTCATCTTTCTCTGGCCATCAACATTATAAATTCTGATTAAATCCAGAACCACCGCACCCTGTGATATCTGATAATTGTATCTTCAATACTATTTCCCAATATCCTGCCATAAAGTCAAATTGTAGTACATTATAACACCAACAACTTAGTACGTTCAATCAGGACCACGACACCCTCTCATAAAAGAAAGCTCACCCACGCTTGCAAATACCAAGCCTCATTACTTCCACCAGCCCACACTTGACCATCCTTAGTTTGATTAACTTTTCCCTGCCGGGAATAAAATACTGAATCCCTTGATTACATGCTGAGTAAACCTCCCTTCAATTCATTCATGAGCGGGGTAATATATGCATCTATAGGCTCATTGTCGACCATCGACAAGTGAAAATTGTATTTCTGTTAGAGCGGGCCGTCGACCTCGGTATGATTTGCACATAATATATTGTCACTTGATAATTTTTAAATGTGAAATTGCCCTTCGTGGCTTGTTTTAAATTGATAAGATAATGAAAAGTAAATCTTAAAAATCCTTTATTATTTGTTGAAGGTGTTTTTCCTGTTTTCCGGCTTTGTGAGTTAGATCTGCTATATAAAATCCTTGATTTTCTCACACTTTTAGTATATTACTGGTCTCTCAACATGTGCGTTGCCGTGTTAGCTCAATGTAGTATATTTTGTATGACCTGGTAATATTGCAGCCACTACTGGTTGCAGTCGTCAACAATATCAAACTTCTTGATCTATGATTCCCTAGTAATGTACGATTTAATAACGTTATTCCTATTCGCTCTTGTGATTGTCTATATATAAAGAACAATCTTCTTGTCTTGGAGTCAACACTGTGCAATCTAAAGGAAGCTACTTTTCTTTTCAACCCAAAAATAAATAGTAGGAGCCAATGAAGTAAGGTCTAACATGTCTTAATAGAAACGATGAAACTTTGCAATGTTCTTTGTTAAAAAGAAAACTCTAAACATGTTTATCTCCATGTAGAAACAATTCAGTACTCAAAAAGATACTTAAAGCTTTTAGCTTTGATCATTTGATGTTGAGTGAAATGATTATTCGCTAAATAAAATGAAAGATTCACTACAACAAAGGACAGAGATAGATCATATCTTGGCCAAATGTCAATCCTCCTAATTTGAAAGAAATAAAAACGTGGAGATATGAGAAAAAAGATCACCCAAATGGATAGAAATAGATAAACATGAATTAATTCTAATTCTCATATGATAAAAGAAAAAGGTGCCGAGACGAAAATATCCAATTTGACCATTGTACATTGAACTTCATTTCATAATATTCATACCCTTGTATATTACCAAAGAAATTTACAAATACTGAGAAAGCTTAAACTAAAATGTTAGATCATTGGCACAGTGTTATGAACCTCAGGCATATCGAAAATTTTCAACAGAAAATTTTCAACTTTATGAAAAGAGATAATTGGATAAGAAACAATGATCCAACTTTCCAATTATCAAGCACGTTTTATTTTATTTGTCTATCATTTGATCTAATGAAGCAAAGATTATACTGTGACTGAACATAACGTCTAAAGTTATTTTGGCGCATTGTTCATAGTGCGTTAGACTTTTCATAAAGATATGGAGAGGACAAGAATATACTATATTCACTTAATTTCCCCTTTAAATCTTGATTCATGTTCTTACATTCCAATACATTGATTCATCTACTCATACATCATAAATTTACATTCATCTTCGGAAAAATATTTTATATTCTCAATATTTAAAAAGAATGTTGTTTGGGCATTTTCTCACTCGAAAATATATTGTAATAAATGTGTGGTATCATGTATGTATAAGTGTACACCAAACTAAGCTAAATCTGTTCTCCTTTCGAATAGTTTTCTTGAAACGATAAAAAACTTATCAATTGTTAAAAAACAGAGACACAAAAATTATACGAATACTTCTGTTTTGTGTATATTCGGGACAAGAATCACTTAAAAAAAATAATGTATTTTTCTTAAATATTCTGAAGCATGAAAAAACTATGCTTTTTACCATCCAGCCATACGTAGTAGAAGTTATCTCAAGGATCAAATTCTCTCAACAATATTATAAGCAAAATATATAGTAATCCGACTCTCACGATATTTTTATTTGTAAGTTCGTATTTCTCACATATTCTCCATATAAAGTTAAAAATTAGAAGAGTTACTTATTTTTAGT
Source organism: Nicotiana glauca (assembly GCA_026770625.1). Classification (NCBI taxonomy): domain Eukaryota; kingdom Viridiplantae; phylum Streptophyta; class Magnoliopsida; order Solanales; family Solanaceae; genus Nicotiana; species Nicotiana glauca. The sequence continues at coordinate 13,669 of MU785311.1, read as the reverse complement.
CATTGGTAACTAATTAATTTGATCAATACGATATATTCTCAAACACCGCAATATAATCAACATTAGCTTATAACTTTCCATATGCATTAGCATTTTCTTTTAATAATTAGCAAACTGGATTCTATCAAAGATGTCGTTGTTCAGACATTTTGGTAGATATCAAAACACAAGTTAGATTATGGTAAACCTCAATGGAAAAATGTATTAGGCAAAAATATAATCGCAATCACTATAAAAATCGTTGAATGTAATTACTAAAGTTGATCCTAAGCAATCTCTTGGCGCAAGCAATATAAAAGAGAAGGTGACAAATCTAAATATTCGAAACGCCAAAAATAAAGTTGCACAGTGGCATACCTTCTTTATAGGAAATGAACAAAATGCAGACACTCAACAAAGCAAAAACTGATAATCAAAGACAAAAGAAGTAAATTGGTTTGATGAGGAAGTTTTCATTGAATAGCCGGAGGTATAATTTCATAATTTGGATTCGAATGTTTAACTTACACATTACTTTTATGAAGGAGCACATCCCTTCATATCCTTAAGGAACATCTACGAAGGAACACATCTGTTTGGATTAAGAGTGGGTTATGGATTTTTTTTATATAAAAATATTAAATAGGGAGGTAATTATATTTTAAGAAGGATAAAAAAGTAAATTAACTTTTAACTTAAGGGCTTCCCACTTTTAAAATAGTATAGATTATTGGACCTCTAGTAAGTATTGAAGTCGACCTCTCGTCTCTAATTCTTTGAGATAATACTCATTATGTACACGTTGTTTACGTACTCATACTACACTTCTGTGCATTTTTATTGCACAGGTATATGTATCTCTAGCGGTCTACTGAGCTTAGCAGCACGGATGATTTTGTGACTAGGTGAGCTGCATTATTCGAGACGGCCGCAGCTAGAGCAGTCCCTTCCAATGTACTGTATTTACTTTCTATCCACTGTATTTCGGACGGATGTTGTATTTTATTTCCCTGTCAGTAAATGCTCATGCACTTGTGATACCAGATTTTGGGATGGTTTATATTATTTGTATTAACTGTTCATCATTTAAATTTAATTTGAGACAACTACCATTTAATTTCTAAACTTGAAGAAAAATCCTAGATTTCAAAAGTATTAGAACGAGATTTGGATTAAGTAATTTGGTTGGCTTGCCTGACAGCAATGTTTGGCACCATTGCAACTCTTAGTAGATTTTGGGTCGTGATAACTTATGTAAACTTCTACACTTCTTGTGTAAATCTCGGTGTTGGTCCCAGCGGCGCGTAGAGAGACTGCACAAATTCAATTGGCTTAAAATTTTTATACTACTTCTCTTTTAGTATAACATACATACATTTTTTCCTACTCTTGAAATACAATTATATTTTTAAACTTATGTTATATTGTTAGATATTTTTCAATTATCTAAATTTATTGATAATTATTTTGAGTGTTATTTACTTGTCTTTTATTTTTTAATAAATTTAAAATATATCATAAAATTATCTTTGTCCCCCATTTTTCATACATTCTTTTCTACTATAAGAGTTGATTAATTTTTTCGTTTTGTAGTTTACTGAAAATTTAAATAATGTAATATTTTTTTACTAAATTATAATTTTGAATTCATCAAAAGTATAAATAAATAATAATTTTATTATATTTATAACAAACCAACCAATATTTTAATAATTATTAATTTCAGTTATCTATAATATGCTTATCTTAAATATCATATCTTAATAGTATCTTTATATTTTTCATTAAGAAATTATGAGTTCTATTTATTAAATAAATTTCCTAAATGAGAAATTTAACTATTATATACATTTTACACTATCACTTGTATATTTATTTTTGTATGTATTCTTCCTTTATAACTATTTATTTATTTAAGATTTTAGTTATGTGCATATGTATGAATTTTCATTATAATTCTAATTATAAGTGTTACTTTTTCTTATTTATATTTTTCCACAAATTTGTATTTTATTTCCTTTTTTGTACCTTGCTTATCTAATTGCATTATCAATTACTTAATAGTTTTAAATTGTCATATGAATGATTAATAAATTACTATTTTAATATAATATAATGAATACAATTTTGTATTACTCTTGAAATTATACTTGGCTTTATCCTGTACGACTTTCTCATAGTTATTTCGATATTTAAATTTATAAAAAATATTTTTGAGTATTATTTATGTACTTAATTTTATCAAATAAATTTAATGTGAGGATAGAATCACATTATATCTATTATGCTCATTATACATTAATTTTTGTTCTACAATATTTTGATTTTTTTGGTTATGTTTATTTGTAATGCTGTCACGACCCAAAATCAGTCGTCGTCGTGGGGCCTATCGTGGAACTAGGTCAGCCTCTACTTAACAACTCAACACAGTGAAAACTTTAAAAATGAAGACGAAGGTAGTTAATATTAAAGAAAAGCCTTTTGAAAATAGAAAATAATCCAAAATATGATACAACTCATCCCAAAACCTGGGTGTCACTGAGTACATGAGCTTCTAAATCAGAATACAGTCCACTACAATGTTTAGATAATAAAAAAAATAAAAATACAAATATAGATAAAGGAGTGTCAAGGCCCGCGAATACCATGCAACTACGTCAATAGTCGCCGAACTCTGATGCATCAATCAGCAGTCGTCGCCCTGATCTGGATCTTCACAAAAGGTGTAAGGAGTAATGTGAGTACATCCAACCCAGTAAGTAACAAGTCCAACCTTTGTATTAAAAGGTAGTAACGAACTCAACTGGTACAGATAAAATAGAAATAACTAAGCAAAAAATGCAGGCATGCTTTCAAGTTAAATAGATGGTTCAAAATAGTAAAGTAGATCAAGTCTGAACAATATGACGAATATAACTCTTCTACTTATACATGCCAATGCACATACTATATGTGATGCACTATGATGACAACCTCATGTGCTCACACACTCATATGCTCAACCACTCGGTATTTTATATGACATATATGGCCTATGGAAGATCCATCGCGGAATATATACATGACTGGCCATCAGTCACCCAGTACCGAGGAAGGCCAATCCAGCCTTATGGAGAAGATCCATCGCTAGGTATCAAGTACTTCAGACAAGATTCATGTTCAAGGAAGATCCATCCCTTAATAATAACAACTGCACTCACTGGGGGTGTGTACAGACTCTGGAAGGGCTCATACAGCCCCAACGCTATCATAATATCAGTATAACCACTGCAGCATGCAGCTCAATCCCATAACTATCACTCATAATCAGGCTCTTGGCCTCACTCAGTCATCAATCTCTCCAATCTTGCTCATGCGCTCACAATGGCATGAAAACTAGCCTAAAATAATGATATGATATATCAATAAATAACAACTGGGACTGAGATAATGATATGAAATGAATGACTATGAATGAGTACAAAAAATCAATAAAATCAATAAGGTAACAACAAGAAACGACCACTATGGGTCCCAACAGTACTGGCATAAAGCCTAAACATGATATCTAGCTTTATTAAATTCTCAATTACTTTATCACATAATGAAAACATGCTATCAACAAGATAGAGTCATTATATAGTGCAATGGAATCAACCAGGTCACAATTCTCACGGTGCACGCCTGCACGCCCATCACTTGGCATGTGCGTCATCTCAATATCAATCATATAACACATAATTTAGGTTTCGAACTCTTAGAACCATGTTTGAAAGTGTTACTTACCTCAATCCGAGCAAAACTCTACTCCAAAATGCCTTTGCCTCTCGAATCGATCTCCAAACATCCCGAATCTAGCCACAAGTAGTACAATACAACCAATATAGGCTAAAGGGGTCAATTCCACATGAAAAATACTAAATTATAGCCAAAAAATCTAAAATCGGTTAAAACCCATCCCTCAGGCCCACATCTCAAAATCTATCAAAAGTCATAAAATTCGAAAGCCCATTCACTCACGAGTCTTACCATACCAAATTTATCAAAAATATGAAACGAAATGGTCATTCAAATCCCCAAACCTCACTCACCAAATGCCTAGCCTCAAACCCCCAAATTTCACCTCAACACCACACAATCTAGGTTGAGAACAAAGGGGAAACAAGATTTATGAAGAAAAAAAAAACGAGTACAAAAAGCTTACCTCAATAATCCCCTCAAAAATTCTATCAAAATCACCTAAGTTCGAGTCTAAAATGTTGAAATGAGACTAAAATCATGAACCCTTATTTTTAAACATTCTGCCCAGGCTTTTCCCACTTACATCCTTTTATCCACACCTGCAGAACCGCTTCTACAGAATCCACTAATCCAGCTGGCTCCGCTTCTATGAGCAATGGACTGCATCTGTGCATATCACAGGTGTAGAAACCCCATCGCACATGTGGATCAAACCCGCATCCATGCCCTTCTGCCTGCTTCTGCGACCATCGTAGGTATAGGAAAGTCTTTACACGTATGACCTATGCTCAAATCTTCATTGGTCGCTTCTGTGATTCATTTCCCGCTTTTGCGGGCTCGCACCTGCAGTGCCCACTCCGTAGGTGCGGTTACACCAATAGTAGTAACAACACTTCAGCTGCTTCACTAATTCAAAACCAAGTCCGTTAACCACCCGAAATCAACCCCAGGCCCCCGGGACCTCAACCAAACATATCAACCAGTCTTTGTCGTGCCTACTTTTCTCACGAAATCGGGTTTATGATATTTGGAGGGACACCTTGTTCTTTTTAGGAACTGGGTTTGCCTTTGAATAGTTGCCAACTAACGATTAAGGTGCATAAGTACACCAATAAAGATTCAACTCTGAGTTTGTTTGAATAACCAGAGATTGGGTAAGGGCTTGAAATTATCCTAAGGGGAAGGTGTTAGGCACCCCTCGGGATCCACTAGTGTGGTTCCCAGCCAGACAGTTATTGTGAATTTGGAAAATAGACAGGTATGGGCTCGAATATTATGGGATTTAAACACATAAAAGAAAGAACATTTGAAAGAAGAGTTTAAAAAAAATAGTTTGCAAATGAAAAGAAAGGGGTCCAAGGATTGTATTTAATATGGATCACCCCACACAATGTCCGGTAATCACTCCTTAATGAGGGGCTACATGTGACATTATCACATGGTCATTATATCCATATCTACCCTTCCCACCCCGTTAAGGTATTAACATACGGATTGGTCTCGATTAATTATTGCATGCGGTTACCCGTCCCATTCCTATCAGTCCCCGAGGCACTTAGGACTACTAATCCTAAAAGAGATGGATATTATGCTTATTTGAAGTTTCAAAGGTAAAAATATCTATGGCAACATATGAAACATATAAAGACTGCACATTAAAGGGGAAATACATAAACATATAAGGCTCAGGTATACCTCCAAAACGAATTGTTTGAACTCCCACAGGCAAGCTTGCTAAATCTTGTTAAGCAAAGGAATTAGATTATTGAAAAGTGGTTCAGAATGGAAAAAATTAAATTAGGCTAGTTACCGATTCTGTAGGTGATAGTATCTACTATTATTGATTTTAATCCCTAGGAGCATGATATCTGACATTGACTGTGAATGAAGCAAATCAGATTTATTTAAGAGTCCCTATAGGCATGATTTCTATGCGTTACTGATTTTAGATCCTAACTTTGAATGTGAGTAGAAACGAACAGGATTATACTTATGGACACCTATAGGCATGATTTCTATATGTTGTTGATTTCAGCATGCTACTGGGTTATAATCAATTGGTCCCTAAAAAAAGATACCTTAACGGTGACAAATGTGCAGAATTTAGATGATCCCAATAGGCAGGTTATCTAGATATGAAGTTGAACAAGAGTCCTATAGACCTGGTTTCTAAATGTAGTTTGTAGCATTAAAATACTCTATAGGCATTATTTCTAAATGTAGTTGCATCATTAAAATACCTATAGGCATGGTTTCTAAATGTAGTTTGAATATGAAAAAATTCAAAATAGTCCTATAGGCATAGTTTCTACCCTTGACTTGCATAAATACCCAACCCTTTTCACTAGCCAGCCCCAAATGTTTATTACAAATTATTACAAACCACGAATAGTAAATTATATCAAAATACATAAAAATGCAACTAGAGGAGGCCCGATTCTTGGTTCCTCCCTGAGCTATGGAATAAGTGCCTTAAGATGCCATTGCTTCAAAGCCTTTCTCAAACTTGAGTATGTCAAAGTCCCCTAAGAGCCTCAATAGGACCTAGTGAAGTGCTCACACCCAAATTACATCACCAGAATAGGGACAAGTACAGTATGGAAATGCCAGCTCTCATGTGTCCAAGTTCAGAGGGAGCTAATGGGTCCTAAGGCAAGGCTCACTTGAGGGGGGCAGGAATTAAGTCTAAAAGAGAGTGGAAGTGCAGGAACTGAGTTTTAAAAGTTGAGGGAACAAAGAAAAAGGAAAGGGTATGTGAGACAGCTATTAATACTTTAAAGAGTTGATAATTTCACACCAAAGGGGCAAGGGATTGGGAATCCATTGTAAGGGCCTATATACTTATGCATGAGTCAATTCTGGGCATGTACAATAATAAGGGAGCTGTTATGCTTGTAAATCAACAAGAATACACAACATATAAGGATAACATGGAGGTTATGATCGAGGACCAAGTTTGAGTCATGTTCAGCAATATTCGATGTTGTCATGCCCCAAACAAACCATAAGTATAAAAAACATTGGGGTAGGGAGTTGGGATTCATAATGCATTGATTCAAAATAGGAGTAAAGAAATTATAACATGCTAAATAAAGGTACTGAAATATATACAAGCAGTAGGCAGACAAGAATGCAAGAATATTAAGTAACCATGTTGTTGTGATGCTGAAAACTTAATTAGAACATACCAGTTCAAAGAAGCAAAATGTAGTAAAGAAAGGTAACAGGACTTTGAAATATAGCTTTGGTTTTCAGCCAGCTAAACATGCCACATTGCAAGTAGTTAAGCAAGAAAGTGTGTTTTGAGTGTAAGTGTGAGTTCAAAATTAAAAGTGTTCATCTGTTTGTGTTAATGAGAGAGTATATACATATAGTAGTTCTAAATCATGTAAAATATGTCAAGAATTACAATTATGGAACCAATTACTAATCAGGATCAAATCAATGCAAGTACTCTTTTGATTAAGGGGCAATCAACCAACGGTAATGGGCAAAAAATGTTTAAGGAAAGAAATCAAGTAGAGCATCATGTACATAATAGACAATTAGGGGTAAGTAAATAGGGGTTTAATTAAGGAAACAACTAATGAAGAATCGGTAAAATACTTGGTTAACCAAATAAGGTAAGAAAACACAATAAAGTTGCAGAATATGGAGACAATCGAAAATCAGCACATGGTAAATCAGGGAATCAAGGATTCGAAATTACTGATTTAAGGAGAGTAACATGGGTTCCCATGAATAAGAAAATAAACCAGGTTAAAATAGGAAAATCGCAAGTCTAAAGAGAAGTTTTCAAATCAAGCCAAGGAACAGGGAGCTTAGAGTCAATCAAAAGAGAGTCATGTATAAATAGAGTGAGATATGAGTAACAAAAACATAGCAAGCAAAGAGGCAAGTCTTGACGACGAACACAAGCAGATAGAGCTGATGTAAGTTAGACATAAAGAACTTAGTAGAAAGACATTCGAAGTGAGATAGTCACAGAAACTCAAACAAGAACAGGCTAGTCACAAAATCAAACGAAGAAACCTAGAAAAATTAGGGTTTTCAACATAGATGAGTTAAAGAGAATATAGAAACGCAGAGTTAGAAAAATCGCACAAAGGGGAAAAAAGATTTCAAAAAGAACTTCTGCACTTAAACGAACAGTCTCAGACCCAAAACCATAAGATTTTTCAAAATATAAGGGTTTTAAAAAGAGGATAAATACACAAATCGGACAAAAACTCAGGCAAACAAACATTCATTTAATAAATATTTAAAAGAAATAAGAGGTTTTAACATGCAAATTCAGGCAGAAGGATAATACGAGCAAACACAGAAAAACATATCAAAAATCAAAGAAAGGTTTCGAAATAACTTAACAGAACCTTAATCAGAAGGATAAAGAGTTTTGAAAGTGGAGTTTTAAAAGAAACTTCGAGAAAAATGCTTAAAAGTTCAGAGGAGACATAGATCTGAAACAAATATAAGAGAAATCAAGAGAATCTTGAAGGTAGGGTTTCAGAGGAACCCTAAGTGGTAAGAAAGGCTTTGAAAACTATCGATCTAAACATGAGAGTCAAGAGTCAGACTTGAATAGCCATGGTTGGCCGGAGAAAGGTCACAGACGACCGGAGAGCAACCGTAAACTGAAATCGACCAAGGTTTGGACCAAGCTCTTTCAAGATCTAGCGTTGAAACCATAATAATCGGACACGTAAAATCCATGAGAGATGGATACATGCCTTTAATGACCTTGAAAGCCATGGATTTGGGAATTTTTTTTGGTTGTAGTTGATGTCGGCAGCTAGGGTTGGAGAGGGTTTGAGAGAGGATTGAGAGAGAAGGGGATTCAGAGGCGGCGAGGTGTGTGAAATGGTTAGGGTTGGGGGGTAGCTTGAGATTAAAAAGGAAAGGATGGTTGTTGGCCGTTGATCTGAATGATCAACGAACTAGATTAAAACGGGCGAGTGGTTGGGTTATGAAGATGGGTTTGGGTCAGATTAAATTCAAATTGGGTCGGGGGGGTTCAAATAGTTTCAGCTGAGTTCAATTGGGGTGCAAAATCGAACTAAAATTGAAATAAAATGGGGCTAATATTTAAATAGCCACTTTTCCCTATTTGATTTATAAAAAATAGTAAAATAATTTTTAAAAATAAATTAAAGGTACTAAATTAATTAATAGCACATAATTAACTATTTAAAAATACCAGACCTAATTTTTTTTATGAATATAAACGTAATTAATCCTAAAAAGGCTAATATTATAATTACATACAATTTAACTTTAAAATACTAAATGACTTTGTAAAAATATGCAAAATTTATGTTAGCCACATTATAGTATAAATATGAAAATCTAGTAATTGAATTATTAAAACTGATAATTTTAGGAATAATTATTGGATTTTTAGGGATAAGACACGACGATATATTGGTTTCAAAATCTTTAAAAATTAAGAAAAAATAAGTAAATATTTGGACATACTTATATATGCATGCATATGATATTTTGAAAGTATTTTGCATAAAAAATATATATCGGAAAAATTGGGTATCAACAGCTGCCCCTCTTTACCTGGGAAGGATGAAAGAGTTGTCGGGTGAAGACATGATGGCCAATTTTGACCGAACAAAATGTTTCGAAGAGGCTTAGGCCATGGACTGGCTTCTGAGCTACCTACATATCCTTGGTGTTACAAGAATCTGGCCATATGTAGTTCAAGATCCGTCGATGGAGTATGCCAATGGAGACTTTTCAAGATTGGACAGAATATCTAGGGTCGGGTGTGTGGAAGGTTCGTGGGAATATTTGGATTCAATATGGCTGTGGGAACTGGAGTGGAATCACTTCTTTCGAGATGGCCGTTACTTGCCAGTTTACCTGCAAATAAGCAATACAAGCATATATTGTGCATGAATTTAAACATGATGCAACTCCCGTCAGACCATGAGGATTGTCTTCGAACGGTTAGAATGACGTCCTTAGAGCATGATTTTCGAAGCCATGAAGTGTATAATAGAGGATTCGCAGGCCATGGAATGATGCTCTTGGGATACGAGCATGATGCCTCCGAACAATGATGCCTTTGAATAATGATATGCAGTAGATTAAAAGGTTTTGTCAGTCCATGACATGGCGTTCTTGGGCTATGAAAATGGTGCCTCCGAACAATGACACCTTTGGATAATTTGGCGATCTTTCAGCCCATGAGATGCAGTGGATGGCGATCTTTCAGCCATGCAAATATAAATAATGTGGCGATCTTTGAGCCATGCAGAATGTAAAGAAGTTGGTGATCTTTCAGCAATACAAACATAAATAAGGTGGCGTTCTTTCAGCTATTAGAACGTAAACAATGTGGCGATCTTTCAGCCATGCAAATGTAAATAAGGTGGCGAACTTTCAACCATGCAAATATAAATAATTTGGCGATCTTTCAACCATGCAAATGTAAATAATGTGGCGATCTTTCAGCCATGCTAATGTAGATAAGGCGGTGATATTTCAGCCATGCAAATGCAAATAAGGTGGCACACTTTCAGCCATGCAAAAGTAAATAAGGTAGCGATCTTTCAGCCATGCAAATGTAAATAATGTGGCGATCTTTCAGCGATGCAAATGTAAATAAGGCGGCAATATTTCATCCAAGCAAATGCAAATAAGGTGGCACTCTTTCAGCCATGCAAACGTAAATAAGGTGGCAATCTTTCAGCCATGCAAATGTAAATAAAGTGGCGATCTTTCAACCATGCTAATATAAATAATGTGGCGATCTTTCAACCATGCAAATGTAGATAAGGTGGCGATCTTTCATCTATGCAATTGTGGATGGAGGTAGGGCTTAACCTCGAAATGCAGAATGGTAGCCTTTTGTTATGCAGGAAATGCAGATGGAGACAACGTTTAGTCTCGAAAGGCAGAATGGTAGTCTTATGCAAGAAGTAAAAGCAAAAATGGTGATAGAGATTTCTTAGCTGATAGCAAATTGCGGTATCGTGACTATTGGGGACATTATGACACACGGAATATCCCTGACGTGCGTGGATAGAAAATGTTGGTAAGTGCGATAGTTCTGAGAATTATATTTCTGAACAATGTTTTGTTGATACCCAATTTTTCCCTATGTATTTTTATACTCAAAATACTTTCAAATTAGCATGTATATGCATGTATAAACATCCACAAAGATTTTGGTATTTTTCCACATTTTTAAGGATTTTTAAAACCAATTTATGGCCTACTTTGCACTATAAAATCCAATAATTATTCTCAAAACTTGTCATTTTGGTGATTAATTTATTTTTATTCTCACATTTATTCAAAAATATAATTTACATGATTTTACAAGTCCGTTTGGTATTTTTAAATTAAAACTGCATGAAATTATAATTTTAGCCTATTTCTCGATTTAATAGCATTTGTAATCAAAAATCATTCCTAATATTTTTAAATTAGTAATTATTCATTTTTTATTAACTGAGTAATTTTAATTTTATTTTTGAACATCATTTACTATTTTATAAAATTAAAATTGGAGAAAATTGGCTATTTAAATTGTAGCCCTTTTTAATTTCAATTTTAGCCATATTCCATCCCCAATCTAACCCCCAATTACACAACCCAATTTCAAAATTACCCGACCCAGACCCAATTAAATAAACCCGACCCACGCACCCCTTAATCTCGACCGTTGATCATTTAGATCAATGGTCCACGTTAACCCCTTCCTTTTTAATCCAATAGCCCCCCTAACCCTAATCATTTCTCTTCGGCAGCTGCCCTTGTATCCCCTTCGTCTCTCAAACGCTCCCAAGCCCCTCTAAAACCCTAGCCCTCTCCGCCGGTCTCTGACCTTATTCCGCCGGAAATCATGGCCTCTCAGGCCTTGTGTAATCTATATCTACCCCCACTGACCCTTACCCTCATTTTGCATGAAGATTCAAGGTCTGACCTTGAAGACCCCGGCTTAGAAGCTCTCCGATTCAAGTTCTATGGCCATTTTCCGGCTGATCTCCGACGAATCCTAGCCCTGTGAGTCCATCTCCGACTCAGGGCCAGCCCGTTCCAGGCCTTTCTCGTTTTTCGAGGGTTTTCTCTGAAACCCTAAGTCTCCGAGGTTCTTCATCTTTGTTTCTCTTTAAGATCTGCTTCAGACCTATGTTATTTTCTAAGATTTCAAAATGTTTTCCACATTACTGTCGATTTTGTTTTTGAACTGTTCATCTTCTTAAAACTTAGGGTTTCTCCAATTTTCTGTTTTATTTGCTCTACTGTGATTTCTTTTACTTTTACTGTAGTTCCTAAGTATTTCTACTAGGATTTCTATGTATTTTTCTTACCGTGTTGTTTCTAGGGTTTCCGAGTAGCTTCTTTACTGTGTTCTTTGCTTTCATTATGCTTTTCACGAATGTTTATGTTCTTTCTGAGTTCATCTTCGCCTATGCTTTCTTCTTTACATTCAAAATGTGATGAAAACCCTAGATTTTGCGGGTTTTTCAAGTTTTGTGTGTGATTGTCTGCTGCCTGTCTAATTTCAAAACCCTAACTGTCTAAACTCCTTTCGTGCTTCTGATTTCTTGCTAAGCTCTGCGAGAACTTTTAATTCCATTTATTTCTATGTTCTTCTGCTCTTTGATTACATGACTACTCAGTTTAATTTAGCCTCGCATGTTTAAGTTTGTGCATCTCTTTATAGTCAGACTTCCCCTTTCAAAATAACCTTAATTTGGGGGTAGGGGGGGTTGATTTCCTATGAATCTATTTTGATTCTTTCTTTGACTGATTTGGACCGATTTTTCTGACTGAATTCAATACTGAGTTANTGATTTACTATGTGATCAATTGATTTTACTCTTACCTTATTTACCTAAACCGAGTATTTTAAATTCCCCATGTATTCACCCTGTATTACCCAATGTGTTCCTGATCTTCTTTCCTTAAATAAACTCTGCTCTCTTATTACTCTTGTTTGACTCCTTAATTAAAGGAAGTCCTTTCCCCTGATTGATATTTTTGTCTTACTTACAACATGTTTTCAAAACTATAAAAACCCCAACCCTTTTTTACTTCACACACACACGAACAACTACAAGTTCACACCCATTAAACTCTTTATTCTCTTCTTTGCTTTGCTCTGCTACTTGTTCTGTTGTTTGGGTTTAGCCGGCTGAAAGCTAAGGCTAAGCTATAGGATTCTATCTGCCCTACTTGCTTTATAGTTTGAGTTTGCAACTGGTATGTCCATGATTTAAATACCATCTCCAAACTACGTGTTTGTTTACCCTTTTCATATGCTTGTTTATGTTCGACTTTTTTACATTATGCAGTTAAACTTCAGCATGATACATCCCTACCCCATATTCCTATGTCTTTGATTCTATTATGCTTGTATTAGTACTTTCCTGTACATCTCTTTCCCCAAATCCCCGTGGCTTAATCCTGTTTGTTGGTACAAATGCTTCCTTATCAATCCCTTTCCCTAACCCCTTTTGTGTGAGCGTATTGTTTTAGACTAGGTTGGCACTTTATTGCCATCCCTAGTTTAGAACTAGGTTGCCCTAAACCCATACTCTAATACGTCCCATTCCCTTAACCCTATTATATGTTGAGCTTGACTCAAGTCTGGTGGTGTCCTAATCACCATTCAGGCCTAAGTCTGACTTTCTCAAGTCTGCTCTTATTTGTCCAAGCCATGTAAAGGGTCAGAGGTGTGCCAGTCCCACTCATGACTGGGTATGACCATCCTTTTCTTTGGTCTTCCTCTAATCCCCTCACTTTTCACTTATTCTTAGTTCTTTAAGTCCTACCCCCCTGTGGTAAGCCATGCTTAGGGACCCTGGAGCTCCCTCTAAACTTGGATTCCTAAGAGCGAGTAATTCCACACATTGCACTACTCAATTCAATATCTAGGGTGTAAGCATTGCCTGGGCTTCTTGAAAGCCCTTGGAACTTTGAAACACTCTAAGAGAAGGCCTTGGAA
>MDKF010751875.1:0-29936 GCA_026770625.1 Nicotiana glauca | reverse complement strand
TTTTTCTACTCAGGTACACATTTATCCTTACTGATGTAATTTCGAGTTTGAGCAATGAAATAGGATGTTCAATTGTTGTTCCAAAATTTCATTAGCAATATATGTGTATTAAGATGATTAGATCCATGTAGATACAGAATTTAGCTATGATAATCTGTATGCGATATGATTAGTCGAGTTTGTAGTGGACTATAATGTCCGGACTGTTTTTTTTTACTACTATATTTAGACTATAATGATACTTGATTTGTAATAATGTTTTAGTAGAACTTAGAATCCTTTGTTTTAGTAAAATAGATTGTTAGATTTAGAATAATTTCATGTAATTAGTATGTAAAAGGAATCTGGAAACATTTTGCTGTTTAATTCCTGTTCTAAGTATAACTTTGATTATTAGAAATTAACAAGTACAAATAAATACTTCCTGTGTGAAACCTTTTAGCATATTAATAAACTTTAGTATTTCAGTTATGCCTTTACATGTTCATTATTATTTTTAATTAATAGTAAAATCTATCAAAATAGTAGGTTTAGTATTAAATGAATCATTTTAGACTGTTGCAATCCAAGTTTTTATCCGATTATTTGTTGATCATTGAATGTGTCTTTCAAACAAGTTTAACATTACAGTAGCTAAAATTAGTTCATGTATTAAATTAAAATTCAATTGACCAATATCTTTAGATTTGAATAGATGTGTATTGTCTTCCTTTGTCTATAATTTTGAACACACACAAAACATGAGCATGTCAGTTCCAGGGGCTCAATCATCTGATCTCCCTTTACGTGACTTGGTTAATTCGTCTGATTTGGGCTGGTCCTAGGACCAAAGTATTGGGCCCTTAGCATTTTTGACAGAATCCTTTGTTTTGAGTTATCAATTGACAAAAGTTTAGTAGCTGTTTAAATTGATGCAACTCCAGTTGGGCCTGGGCGTTTATTTTGGGCCCAAAGGCATATCCAGGCCAATAACTAACTAATTAGGATCTTTATTAATTCATTAGAATTTTTTTATTATTAGAGACAAATTAAGTAGAAGGATCATAGTCACTTTAGGATTGGCCTTTAAATAAAATGATGAGACGAGCCTCGCCAAAGCAAAATTGCGGGGCCCTCAATAAATGGTTGATTCAAAAAATACTTAGAATTAGGAGGACCGTTTATTAAATTCCATGGTCTTCCCCAAAGTTAATAAACACGTAGTCACTTTAGGCGCGTATGTTAATAATATTACCTTCTCAAATACGGGTGCAAATTTACGTGACCCAAATCCAAATCTCGACGAAGTTGAAATGTGTTAAAAGCCACGGACGTACTGGTACGGCGTGGTTCGAGATACATTTTCACGACATTGTAATTCTTGTAAAATAAATAATAAATATAATAAAAACGGGTTATTAATAAAAGGCACATAAAAATAGAACATGTATTGAAATCAGATAAAATTAAATACAACAGTTGAGCGACCGTGCTAGAACCACGGAATCCGGGAATGCCTAACACCTTCTCCCGGGTTAACAGAATTCCTTATCCGGATTTCTGGTTCGCGGACTGTTAACAGAGTCATATTTTCCTCGGTTCGGGATTCAACCGGTGACTTGGGACACCATTAATCTCCCAAGTGGCGACTCTGAATAAATAATAATAAATCCCGCTCCGATTGTCCTTTAATTGGAAAAACTCCTTTACGCCCTTCACGGGGTATATTAAAGCATAAAAAGGAGGTGTGACATTCGCGATGAGCAAACCCAACCCCAGCCCTAATTACACTTCGCGAATACGAGAATGGCTTCACGATCACGTGAGTGGCTTTGCGATCGCGAAGCACAAAATTCCCGTACCCCAGAAGCACCAACTTATACCAGATTTTCTAAGTGTAAAATATCCCCTAGCCTATCCGAAACTCAAGCGAGCCCTCGGTGCTCTAAACCAAACATGCACACAAGTCTAAAATTATCATACTAATTTGATCATGCGATCAAATAGCCAAAATAATACCTAGAACTACGAATTTAGCACAAATTTGCATGAAATTTTCAAGGAAGTTTTAAAACTTCTAACTTTTCAACCAAAGGTCAGAAGCACGTCAAATCAATCATGTTTCTCACCAAATTTACAAATAATGTATAAATATCCTAATGGACTTATACCAGGCTAGGAAACTAAAATACAGACCCGATACCAACAAGATCAAATCTTAATCAAGTTCTTAAAACCATTATAATTCCAGTCTTACAATTTTCATCAAAAATTCATTTTTATGGCTTGGGACCTCAGAATTCAGTTCCGGGCATACACCCAGGTTCCATATTTTACTACGGATCTACCGAGACCATCAAAATACGGGTCCGGATCCGTTTACTCAAAATATTGACCGAAGTCAACTAAAATTAACTTTGTAGGCGAAAAGTTATTATTTCATCAATTTTTCACATAAAGACTTTTCTGAAAATACATCGGGACTGTGCACGCAAATTTAGGAGAGATAAATGAGGTTTTTAAGCGTTCAGAACAGGAATCGAATTCTAAAACATAAGATAGACCTTTTAGGTCATCACATCATCTTATAAATTTTCCATCGCCTAATTGACCCTACTTGAATAAAATTCTTGGTCTTCCACTAACTCTAATAGATTTTGTCACAAAATTTTCTTATTACTATAAGTAAGGCACTGCACACGTAACTATTAAGGATCTATTTCAACATGAAACAAAGGGAATAATATATAATATGGGTAGAACGAGTTGTGATACTTGATTCAGGAGAACAACAAACTACATGACATAAAAGAATATATCAATCTTAAGGATTCTTCGGATTAATTATATATCCAAGCCAATAATAGAAATATTTGAGTTTTAGATTTTGATTTAGTTTTCTAGATTTTGTATTTTAATTCCCATATATCTAGGTCAATATATACTTAGTCAAATATATGCAATAAAATCTTGAAAATAATAACCCAGAAATTAAGATAAGTAATGTCATAACCCAAAATTCCCACTAACGGGACCGTGTTGGCATCTAACATCATACTCGCTAGGCAAGCCAATGTTGGAGTTTTATTGACCATTTTCCTTTACAATTCATTGATTAAAATTTAACAAGCTAGGAACAGTAGAATTAAATACGGAAGTAAGTAAATAATATTTTTATCCTTATACTATTACCAATAGCATTGCCATTGTAACCCAGAATCCGGTGTCACAATCCACGAACATACTATTATTTTCTACAAATATTAGTCTGAAAGATATTACAAATATTTTGGAAATAAAGAAAATAGTAATGTAGAGAGGTAGAAGGTGAAGCCAGGGCCTGCGGACGCCAACAACTTGAAATCTCGATGAATCGAGGAGAAAAACATCTACCCTTTCGAAAAAGGATGGAATAGCGACCTGTGGTAAGAGAGCATTTAGCACAAGAGCGAAGGATGACGACTGATTCAATTGCCCTCTCTACTCAATTGATTGAATATAGTTGCGTGAAGCAGCATAAGTGCTAACCTGATCTAAGGAAGGAGGGGGAATGCGAAAGCAAGGATATTCCGGGGCGTCAAGCGTCTATAGGCCTATCAGCCATGGAGCACCTTGGGTCTCCACGCCGTGTAACTTGAAGCCAACCTCTCAATCAAGCATTGCCCTGTCCAAAATCTGCAAAGAATTAGCAGAGTGCAGTATCAGTACAATCAACACCATGTACTGGTAAGTGTCGAGCCTAACCTCGACAAAGTAGTGACGAGGCTATGGCGGGGCAATTATAATATAACATTCATATAGTATATAATAAAAGCAAAAAGAAGAACGGAGCAACAAGAAGCAGTAACTTGAAAGGAATGGATACAGAAGTCAAGTATTCTATCAATATCCAGCTATAACAAATCCTTAAGTGAAATATAAAACTACAGAATAACTTACACAATAGAGGAAAAATACATAAACATATAAATTGATGCAGCACGCATCCCGATCCCACCATATAACCAATATCAATATGGATGCTCACCCTTATTACTCCATATCATCCACACTTATTTCTCCTGTTGCAGCGTGTAACCCGATCCCACCATACAATAGTAATTAACCCTTATTCCTCCTCAATATACCACCCTTATTACTCTTGTTGCGGCGTGCAACCCGATCCTACCATATAATAATATTTCACCCTTATTCCTCCTCAATATATCACCTTTATTCCTCTTGTTGCGGCATGCAACCCGATCCCACCATATCAGTACCAATCACACAATAAGAACAACAACTTCACAATTTAGTTCAAAACTCCCCACAATATTTAAACCTAAACTAAAACAAACGAAAAGTTGTTGAATTATGAAACTTCAGTCAAATTACACTACTCAATGAAACCAATCCAAAATACACCATAAAATACCGATAAACTAACTTGAGACAATAATATGAGATAATGAAACCACAGAATGACTAATATCTTCAACAGTGAAAAATAATATCTGACAAGTAGCAATTAAGCATGGAAATACCAGTGAAGCATGTAGCATATATTATGGACGGGAAGAAATCAGACAAAACAAATAAATTGGTGGTGAATAGGTACTCGTCACCTCACCTATGCGCCACACACATGAATTTTCACATAGCAATTAAGTCGGGGATCCTTAATCCCTCGAGTCAAAGTTAGACACAACACTTACCCGATCAACAGGCCACTCACTGCTCAATTATCCCTTTTCCTATGGTTTCCACCTCCAAACTCGTATCTAGTCATAATTAACTTAATAACATCAATTATCGCTAAAAATCAATTTTAATACATAATTATAAGTTTCCCAACATTTCTCCCAAAAAGTCAAAAAATGACCCCGGGTCCGCTTGGCCAAAACTCGAGGTTCGGACCGTAACGCATTCACCCCCGATCTCGAATATGTAAGTAGTTCCGGAATCCGACCCCAAATCGAAGTCTAAATCCCCAAATTTGCAAAATCCCCAATTCTCTCAAAATTCCTAATTTCCTACCCTTAAAGAACAAGATTTAGGACTAGGAATTCAAAGGGTGATGATGAAAATTGAAGAATCTGAGTTAAAGAGTGCAAACCTATGATTTGGTGTTAAATTCCCTCTTCAAAAATTACCCTAGGTCAACTTCTAGGGATGAAATATGAAATATGGGAAGAAGTCCCCTTTTTGTTCTTCATCGTGTTCGTGAAAGAAATGTCGCGATCGCGATGCACAGCGGCCAGAAAGGCCTTCGCTTTCGCGAAGAGTTGCATGTGTTCACGATGGTCTGTCCCCCCTGAAGTTCGCGTTCACGATCCTAGGCTCTCGTTCTCATAGAACAACTCGATGATTCCCAGCCCGCCTCCAATGCACTACGCGTTCGCGTTAAGCCAGCCGTGTTTGTGAAAAGAAAACCCTCCACTGCTCCGCGTTCGCCACCATAGCCTCGCGTTCGTGTAGAACAAATCCATCCCCAGCCTAGCTTACACTTCGCGATTGCGAGAGTGGCTTCGCGATCGCAAAGCAAAAAATAGCAGCACACCAAAAACAGCAAACACACCATATTGTCTAAGTGAAATCAACTTGTAGCCTATCTAAAACTCACCCGAGCCCTCGGGGCTCCAAACTAAACATGCACACAAGTGTAAAAATATCATATGGACTTGCTCGTGTGATCAAATCGCAAAAATGACACCTAGAACTATGAATTTAGCACCAATTGAATGGAATTTTCAAGTTTTAAAACTTTTAACTTCTCAACCGGATGTTCAAATCACGTCAAATCAGTTTTGTTTCTTACAAATTTTCACAAATAGGATGTAAATATTATAACGAACATGTACCGGGCTTCGAAACCAAAAGACGGACCTAATACCAATAAGATCAAATATTACCAAATTTCTTTAAGCCATTTTATTTTAGTCTTTTAATTTTAATCAAAAATTCATTATCTCGAGCTAGGGACCTCAAAATTCGATTTCGGGCATACGCCCAGGTCCCATATTTTACTACAAACCCACCGGGATTGTCAAAATACGGGTCTTGTTCGTTTACTTAAAACTTTGACGAAGTCAACTAAAATTAACTTTTTAGGCCAAAAATTATTATTTCATCAATTTTCCACTTAAGAGCTTTTCAGAAACACGCCTTGAATGTGTACGCAAATCGAGGAGTGATGAAATAAGAATTTTTAAGGCCTCAGATCACAGAATTATTTCTAAAACAAAAGATGAACTTTTGAGTCATCACATTCTCCACCTCTAAAACAACCGTTCGTCCTCGAACGAACATAGAAAAGTACCTGAGCTGGTGAAAAGGTGGGGATATCTTCTCTGTATATCGGATTTGGTCTCCTATGTAGCTACCTCAACTGGATGACCTCTCTACTACACTCAAACTGAAGGAGAACTCTTCGATCTCAGCTGACATACCTACCTGTCTAAAATGGCTAGCCTCCTCGTAGATCAAATCCTTGTCCAACTGGACAGTACCGAAATCTAACACGTGGGATGGATCGCCGTGATACTTCCGAAGCATGGACACATGAAACATTGGATGTACCGTTGATAAACTTAGGAGCAATGCAAGTTTATATGACACCTCTCCCACTCACTCAAGGATCTCTAAAGGCCCAATATACCTAGGGCTTAACTTTCCCTTCTTTCCAAACCTCATTAGGCCTTTCATGGGCGATACCCGAAGCAAAACTCTCTCCCCGACCATGAATGCCATATCACGAACCTTACGGTCGGCATAACTCTTTTGCTAAGACTGAGCTGTACGAAGTCTATCCTAAATGATCTCAACCTTATCCAAGGTATCTTGTACCAAATCTATACCCAATAACCGAGCCTCCCTCGGCTCAAACCACCCAATCGGCGATCGACATCGTCTACCATATAATGCCTCATATGGAGTCATCTGGATGCTCGACTGATAACTATTGTTGTAGGTAAACTCTGCTAACAACAAGAACTGATCCTAAGAACCTCCAAAGTAAATAACACAGGTTCAGAGCATATACTCCAAGATCTGAATAGTACGAGATGCGTCACAATATACTGTATAAGGCATTGAACCTGTGTGCAACACTAACACCAGCGTCGTAGTCAAAGCTGTCTTGAGCTTCTGAAAGCTCGCCTCACACTCGTTTGACCATCTGAATGGGGCACCCTTCTGACTCAAACTGGTCAACAGGGTTGCTATAGATGAAAACCCCTCCACAAACCGACGGTAATAACCTGCCAATCCCAAGAAACTACGGATCTCTTTGGCTGAACTAGGTCTAGGCCAATTCTAAACGGGCTCAATCTTCTTAGGATCCACCTGAATACCCTCTATTGATACAACATGACCCAAGAAAGCAACTGAACTAAACCAAAACTCACATTTCAAAAACTTAGCATATAACCGGATGTCTCTCAGGGTCTGAAATATGATCCAAAGATGATGCTCGTGATCCTCTCGATTGCGAAAGTAGATCAAGATATCATCAATAAATACAATGACAAAGGAATCCGGGTAAGTCTTGAACACCTGGTTCATCAAATCCATAAATGTTGCGAGGGCATTTGTCAAGCCAAATGACATTACTATGAAGTCATAATGCCCATATTGAGTCCGAAAAGCTGTCTTAGGAACATCGGATGCCCTAATCCTCAAGTGATGGTAGACAAATCTCAAATCTATCTTTGAAAACATCTTGGCACCCTAAAGCTGATCAAATAAGTCATCAATACTCGATAATGGATACTTGTTCCTGATGGTGACTTTGTTCAACTGCCGATAGTCTATGCACTTCCTCATCGAACCATTCTTCTTTTTTTCAAATAATACTGGAGCACCCCAGGGAGAGATATTAGGTCTAATAAAGCCCTTATCAAGAAAATCTTGCAAGTGCTCTTTCCATTCTTTCAACTCTGGCAGGGCATACAGTATGGCGGAATAGAAATGGGCTGAGTGCCCAGAACCAAATCAATACAGAAGTTAATATCCCTGTCGAGTGGCATCCCCGGCAGGACTGCAGGAAATACCTTTAGGAACTCCCGAACAACTGGTACAGAATCCAGGGAAGGAACCTCCGCACTAGAATCACGAACATAAGCCAAATAAGCCAAACACCCCTTCTCGACCATATGCCGAGCCTCCATATAAGAGATAACCCTGCTGGTAGAATGATCAGAAGTCCCCATCCACTCTTATCGAGGCAAACCGGGCAATGCTAAGGTCACGGTCTTGGCATGACAGTCCACTATAGCATGATAAGGTGACAACCAATCCATCCCCAAAATAACATCGAAATCAACCATATCGAGAAATAGGATATCTATGCTAGTCTCAAAACCCCCAATAATAACAACACACGAACGATAGACAGAATCTACAACAATATAATTCCCCACCGTTATGGACACGTACACGGGAGCACTCAAAATCACGAGGCACAACCAAATATGAAGCAAAGTAAGATGACACATAGGAGTATGTAGACCCTGGATTTGAGAGTGAAGTAATAGGTTTCAACCGTTAGATTAAGATTTTAAATGGCTGAGATTATGCCTGGCTTATTTATCAAAACAATGTATTTTCGATGGGGCTTCTAGAGTATTCCGTAATTGGGCTAAAGTTGAGAATTTTGGGCTGCTGATTGGGCGAATTTGGGCCGACTTTGGCT
Source organism: Nicotiana glauca (assembly GCA_026770625.1). Taxonomy (NCBI): domain Eukaryota; kingdom Viridiplantae; phylum Streptophyta; class Magnoliopsida; order Solanales; family Solanaceae; genus Nicotiana; species Nicotiana glauca. The sequence goes on along the minus strand of MDKF010751875.1, from coordinate 21,286 downwards.
TGGACTGCTGAACATTTCCTTCTTCCTGGTATATTTCTTTGAGCTTCTATTTAGATTTAAAATAATTTTATTAAGCACATTATAAAATACTACATAATATTATTAGTTAAACTATTTAGTGTTACTTAAAATAGTTATGGTACCTTGAATTTAAATTTACAAAATAACTTACACTAATTGTTAAGTAAAACATCATCACAAGTGTCAAGATTTATAAGATGTTTAATTTTAAAAAATATAAATTAATTATATAAAGAGAAAAAGTAATGGTAATAATAATAACAGTTTTTTTTAATAATAACAACAAATAGGCATAGCTTGTATTAAAAATATAGTAGAATAACTACCTTATATTATTAGTGATATTACAAGCTTAAATAAATAATTTGGAAGAAAGGAGGGACAAAATTAGATGTCAACAGCTGCCCCTCTTTGACCGGAGATGATGATTCGGGCAAAGAAATTGACTTAGTAGCCAATTTTGCCCCGACCATCAAGGTTGAAATGGGACAAAAGGGACATAAAATGATTGCGGCCGAACTCCAGTTTTGAGTTGCCTTCATATCTCAAGTTTCACGAGAATCATGCCATATGTAGTTCAAGACTTATGGTACCCTGAAGTAGGACTCACTTATCGATGTCGAATAATAGCGACAATGGGTACAATGATTGAAAGAAAGATATTTGAAATAAGAATTTGATTAGGAATTTTGAGAGTCCAGCCGAGCAGAGTTCAAAGTAGATCCCCGGCCTGTTTTGGAGAGTATGGTATTCCTCCCCAACAAATTGCCTCAGTTCACTGCTCAGATATAGTTCCACGTTGCACTATATTTCCTGCGAAGCTTAAAAATGCTAAAAAATATTTGTTAGGAAATAAGATGAAATATGCCATAAAATAATATTTAGGCGTCAATTCATAAGAAATGTGAATTTATTGTGCAAACATATAAAAATATAATTTTATGGTAATATATTTCATGATCACAATGTCATATGAAAGTTTAGCTTATTAAAATAAATGCATTTGGAAATGATTTATGAAAGATGTATTTTGGCAATGCTTATGCAAGCGAGACCACTCGGGTCGAAATAAATTGATGTCCTTGTGTGAGGGAGGATTAGCTCTATGTCCTATTTGAAGGCGGGCGACCATGATATGTTCCATTTGAGGGTGGTTAACCCAAAATATCCTATTTGAGGGCGGATGGATCTGATATATCCTATTTGAGGGTGGATAGACCCGATATATTCGAGGGCGGATAGACCCAATATATCCTATTTGAGGGCGGATGAACCCAAAATATTCTATTTGAGGGCGGATAGACCCGATATATCCTATTTAAGGGCGGATGAACCCGATATATTCTATTTGAGGGTGGATAGACCCGATATATCCTATTGAAGGATGGATAGACCCGATATATCCTATTTGAGGGTGGATAGACCCGATATACCCTATTCGAGGGCGGATAGACCCGACATGTGGTGCTTGATTTGTAACTACAAAGATTGATGCGATGCGAACAGCTTGATACGGTGCATAGATCTTAATATGGTGCCTATTTTGTAGTGTTAATTCATGGTGCGATGCAAAAATCCTGGAGTGATGACTTTGTAGTAGCGAATAACCATGGTGCGGAGAGCTTGATGCAGTGCCTTTATAGAAGAAATTATACCGGGAGAAATGCCAATAATTTAAAATTTTGCATGCTGAAGTTTATTATTAGTAAATTCATCTACTCAAAGAAAACTATGAGTTTCAAAATATAATTTGTGATAACTCGGCTTGATCGCCATGTTGCACTATGTTTCCTGCAGAGCTTAACATGCTAGGCAAATTTGTCAGTAGAGTAGATATTGAAATACAATGTGCTGTAAAGTAACCTTTTAAAAATGACACATTTTAGGGATTTGCTAATACAATGTGGCCTAGTCGGCCAAAGTGATTTGATAAAAATGTAGCTTTATGCCAATGATAATTTTCAACAATAACTTGTGGTTTATAAATGTGCTTTGGAATGATTTATGATAATGATGCATTTCAGTAATGACATTAAAAATATGACCATCTAGGTCAAAATAAATTAATGAAAAGCATGTAAATATGTGCTAAAGTGCCATGTTGTTTAGGTAGACAACCTTAATATCCTATTATCAGGTGGACAACCTTGTGCCCAAATTAAATCAGGCAAACAATCTAATGTCCTATTAATCAGGTGGACTACCTCATGTCCTATTAATCAGGCGGACAACCTCATGTCCTACTAATCAGGCGGACTACCTCACGTCCTATTATCAGGCGGACGACCTCGTATCCTATTAATCATGCAGACGACCTCATATCCTATTAGTCAGTAGACGACCTCATGTCCTATTAATCAGGCGGACGACCTTTTTGTCCAATTATTAGGCGAACAAACCAAGATGCATGGCACTTGGTTTGCAATTTCAAACATTGATGCAGTGCAAAAGCTTTGTATGATGCCTGATTTGTAGTTGTATAATACGGAGCGAAGAGCTTGGCATGGTTACTTCAAATTAACATATATTGATGGTGCAATATAGAGAGATTGGTGTAATGATTTTGCAATAGCAAATGGTGTGGTGCAGAGTGCTTGATGCAATGCCTTTGAAGTAATGATATTCCCGGTGCAATGCTAACAGTTGTTGGATCTTCATACTAAAGTTTTCCTACTAATAAATTCCTGCACTCAAAGAAAAATTATAAGTTTCAAATTTTGATTTGCGCTGGCTTGGATTCATCCTTTCTAAGTTTTGCGATTTTGTCTTGGTGTTGAGCTTTGGATTATCACACAGATGGTCACAAAGAAAATTCATTATTATAAAATAAAGTGGTTGCCTTGCATTGAACGTCAAAGTTTTGGCTTTGAATCTACAACTTGCTGCTATGGCATTCTGGAAATTTGCTGTTGCGCTTGTAACAAATATGTAGCTCGAAATTTCATTTTTTGCTTTGCAGAATGATGAGTATACTTCTGCAAAATATGCCACGGTTTTGGCTTTTGGGAAAAAATAAAAGTTGTATTATGTCGAGACCGAACCCATAGGGTTGCCTACGTATCCCCTCTTAAATGGAAATCAGGTCATAATGTAGTTCATACAAAAGTTTAACAAAAGTACATGAAACAGAGTTAATTATGAAAGGGAGGGCAAAATAGTAGTGATGAAAATCTCCAGTCATCCATCTTGTTTAGCTTCACGCTTTCTCTTCAAATGTCTTGGTGCCAACTTTGAACGATCACTTTAACCACGATGGTATTAGAAACTGAAGGGTCATAGTTGTAGCATGGTTGCTCTTGCTGCACAATTATCTTGTTGTTTTCAATCGTGTTCTGAATCTTATGCTTAAGTGCTGGGCACTCTTATGTTTCATGGCCTTGAATATATTAATGGTACGCACAAGTTTTAGACCAATCAAAATCTGGAGGAAGATTTTGCGGGATCCATCCTTTCCTTGGCTGTAAAAGTCCTTTCGCTTTCAATATCTCAAATATGCTTGTCAATGATTCATTCAGAAGAATAAAAGTACAGAATTTCAGGTTCTCCGAATGACGATAGTTAGATTGTGCTTAATAAGCTTGATGTTGAACGTTTTGCTAAGTATGTTGGACTTGTATATGAGTTTGTAGCAGCTGGCTATTTTGTTGAGATTGTTGCTGATGAGCGGGAATGCAAGAAGAATCTATCTTCCTCTTTTTTCCTTGTAAATTCTTGAATGTCTCATCTTGCAAAGTGGCTTGTAATTTTGAATTGTCAATAATTTTTCCTGCTCGAATGCTTGCTTCTATTAGCTTTCCAACTCTAACCAAATCCGAGAAGTGATGTAGTCGAGCACATAACAACTTTTCATAATATATGCCTTTTTGTATATCGATGAAGGTGGAAATCAACTCATTCTCGGGCAATTGAGGGCGTATTTTTTAAGCTTCCAGTCTCCATCACATGGCATATTCTACAAAAGACTCGTGTTGTATTCTTTCTACTTCACACATATCACAAAGCGTTGGACTATCTCCAATATTAAACTTATATTGTTCTACAAAATCATGGGCCATGTCTTCCCACGTGTGCTATTTGCTAAAATTTTGTTGAGTGAACCAATAAAGCGCCATCCCTCATAGACTCTGAATAAACAAATTCATTCGAATGTTTTCATTATATCCAATCCCCACTAATCTTCTGCAATATTCTTTTAAATGAGAAATAGGATTTCCTTTCCCGTTGAAAGTATTGAATTTTGGAATTTTGAATCATGGCGGAAGCTCAATATTTGGATGCATGCACCGACTTTCGTATCTTAAACTTTGAATATTTCTTACACGCATTTCTTCCTCCACGATCTTTCTTAGATTATGGAGCTCTTTTTCTGAGTCATCCCAGCTAGTCGTCTTAATTCCTTTCCTGATAGTCTGTATAGACATAGAGCTAGTTAATTTTGATGGCTTTCTGTGAGTGATGTCTCAAGTGCAGATGATTTGGCATTAGCCATCATGATGAATTGCAAAGTATCTGGATTGATAGTGTATTTTGGGGTATTGGTAGATGACTTATATAAATAGCGGCTGGATGAGGAGATATGGTCAAAGAGATATCTCGGGTTGAGCTGGAAGCGGAATTTGAGTTGGGGAGAAGGTTGAAAGTATTTCCTAGATTGACCAAAATATTCCTCCGTACAACATTCATTTCCTCATCATCAGTCTCAGCTTGCAACAAACCCTTACCGGTACTGAATGTTCCAAATCGATTTGCCCTTATCTGCGCCCTTGATGCAGATTCGCAGCCAAAACAATGTTTAATACTAGGCAGCCTTTTAAGAAAAATAAAACTTTTACAATCAAAATAAAGTGTTAGCATATTCGTCGTAATGAAATAAATGCACTAAAATAATAAAATATATGATTATATAGATTAATCTATGATATGGTTAAGAAAGAGCTCTAAACTAGAAATGATGGCCTAAGTTGCAAAATGGATGGACGAGAATGACTTGTTATCTAGAGGGCTATAACGCACGAGACTTGAAGGAAGGGAAGTAAAATGAATTTGAGTAGAATGTGCAGCTTGTAAGAGGTTGACTCACGTTAAGACATCAAAGTTTGGCCTTAAAATGGATCCTTATCCTTGCATGACTCTGGCGTATTTTACAATATTGCCCCAGTCTTGAGAAGTTTCTGATGATTACTCCAAACATGATGTCCTATCCGAGAACACCCAATTTCTTTAGGAATGATGGACTTGTGTTGCAAATTATGCCCCAGTTTCTTTCATGAAGGGAAATGGAAATTTTGCTGTAATGAGACTGAGTCTTATATAGATTGTGTTTCAAAGAGGCCAGATACGAATAATTTTAACGTTGAAAATAATATTTGGCTGTTTGAATATCGACAAGCTCAGAATCAAGATACTTAATTAGGATATAACAGTCAATTGGACATGAAATGACTCTATTATTATTTTTTAATTTTTTAGCGTTGGCAAATCATAAAGTTGTCGAGGCCCAGAATACGATATCAACCATTTTGAGACTTATGAAATGTTCCCTCGACTCGCATGCCAAGACTTGGAATTGGCGGGTGCAGGAAGATTAATCTCGGCAACCCGAAAAAAGATGATACGAACATTTGAATTGAATAGGTGAAAATTTTAGAATAATTTAACGATGAAAATTGACCAAATAGTAGCCTTCTATTGCTCGGTAGATTGTGTGAATTTGGACATCTACCAACTTGTAAATGAGACTTGGCACGAAGGCGAAAATTCTAAGACATAGGTAAAATACGAAATATATTTTATGAAACCTATTTATATTCTATATTGTTGGAGATATAGGTTTAGGCATGTGTAAGAATTGAAGGTATAAAATTATGTGAGGCACGAGTGGCAATATTTGAAAAATATGTAACTATATTATTAAGAAAAGAACACGAATAACCTTAACTCGCAAAATTATATGGGAAAAATATATTACCTAGTTATGAAATATTATGCCAATTTTAATGAATTCTTACTATACACCTTGTTGGTTAAAGAAAATCCTTAAGGCTAGTTGAATGCATGAATGACGAATCGAGCTTGTTAGAGAGTTTGCGGGCAAAAGGTCCTATTTCAAAAATGAAAGGATATCTTAATTGGTCTCTAAGAATTGGACCTAAGAGAAGTCTGGGCCTAAGAAAATACCAAAACGGTGCTTTAGAGTCGTTAAAGAGCGCTAAGCGCGGAACGATTGGTGATTACTATTATTATTAATTCGAAAAGATAATATAAAAATAAATAACAAAAATATATGAACAAATAAAGTTTATATAATCATATTAGCAAGTTGGATAGTCTATTCTTTTTTCCTTCTGAAAAACAACAAATGATGTCAGTAAAAATAATAAAGTCAAGTAATCAACATAGCAAATATGCAAGCAAGCATGTTACAAATTTCAAAGTATAACAAATAATTGCGCGTCCTAATATGTAAGGAACCCTTTGTGCCAGAGGTAGGCCTAACGTGTATTTCAAAGATAAATATGCCATTATGTATCAACCCATTAATGTAAATTAATTAATTATTTCTATTTTTTGAAAAACAATAAATAGTAAAGTATAACATTGTCACAACCCGGATTTTCCACCCTCGTGATGGTGCCTACTAGTGAAAGCTAGGCAAGCAAACCAATTGAATTATTTACCTTGTTTCCATTTTAATTCGTTAAAAATTAAGAACCAGCATTTGATAAACAATAGAATTTAATAAACGGAAGACAGAAATGAAATATCTTAATAATACTACCAATACCAATCCATAAAAAAGTTACCCAGAACTGGTGTCATAATTTTACAGACTGTCTAGGAATAGTATAAACAAAGGTTACCTCAGGGCGCCTGATGAACTAGAAGCATCAATCTTACTACGGTTCGAAAGCTACAACACCGTGATCTCGATGCCACGAGCACAATTCAAGCCTCAACTACTGTTTTACCTCTTGATTCCACCACCAATTTGCTTGTATTTGTGTTTTGGGAAAAGAAAGAGTGCTTGAAAAATTGCCCTTTATGTTTTAGGTTTCTAAAAATGGTAAAATAACTAAAAAGTCCCGTTTATATACTCCTCTCATACGCTCACCACGGATCGCATAAAATGGATTGCGGCAGCAGAGCTCCACCGCGGATCGCGGCCGCGAATGGCTTGGCCTTGCTCACCGCGGACCGCATAAATCCTACCGTGGTCGTGGAAGCCCCACCGCGGTAGCAAGAAACCATTGCGGACCGCTGAGCCTGGTTCAGAGATCTGCAACTTCTCTAAACCTGCAACAGCTATGTTCAAGTCTAAATTCATTCTATGGCCTATCCAAAACTCACTCGAGCCTCGGGGCTCCAAATCAAGCATGCACGCAAGTCCAAAAACATCATACGGACTTGCTCTTGCGATAAAATTATCAAAATAAAATCAACCACTATGAATTAAGCCTCAAATTCATGAAATCACTTAAGAACATCAAAATTTCCATTTTTCTCATATAAGGTCCGATTTATACTAAAAGAACTCTGATTCTTACCAAACTTCATAGATTTCACTAATTTATTGTAACGACCTGACCGGTCATTTTGAGTTCTAGTGTGCTGTTTAGCAGTTTGAGGCCATGAACAACTTCATTTCGGGTATTATGACTTGCACGCGTGGTCGGAATTGAACTTCGAGAAGTTTGGAGTTGATTTGGAAAGAAAATTCTCATTTTAGAAGCTTTAAGTTGAAAGAATTAGCTAAGATCGGATTTTTGAGTAAACGACCTCGAAATTAGGATTCGGAGGTTCTAGCAGGTTCGTATCATGATTTCGGACGTAGGCGTATGCCCGGATCGGGTTTTGAATGACCCGGGAGCATTTTGGCGCCTATTGTGGAAGTTAGCATTTTGGAGGAAATTTCATAATTTTGGATTGAAGTACATTTCAGTGTTATTGATGTCCGCTTGGGATTCCGTGTCTGGGAGTAGCTCCGTATGGTAATTCTGGAGTTGGGAGTGCGATCGGAAGTGAGTTCGGATGCCCGTGGGTCATTTTAGAGTCGTTTGGCTAAAGATAGAAATTTTAAGATTTTGAGAAGTTTTACCGGAGGTGAACTTTTTGATATCGGGGTCGGAATCCGATTCCAAAAGTTGGAGTAGGTCCGTAATATCGAATATGACTTATGTGCAAAACATGAAGTCAATCGGACATGATTTGATAGGTTTAAACATCGAAAGTAGAAGTTTGAAATTCTAAAGTTCATAATGCTTGGATTGGAGGTTGATTCATGGTTTTAGCATTGTTTGATATCATTTGAGGCCTCGATCAAGTCCATAATGTGTTTTGGGACTGGTTTGTATGATTGGTTAGGGTCCTGGGGGCCTCGGGTGGATTCCGGGTGGTTAATGGATTGAAAATGGAATTTTCGAAAGGCTGAAGTTGCTGGTATAAGCGCACCTGCGAGACTTGGGCCGCAGGTGCGGAGATGCAGAAGTGGCCTTGTGGTCGTAGATGTGGTATTGGCGGGGGAGAGATGAGACTGCAGATGCGGTCATCTCGCCGCGAAAGTGGGACCGCACCTACAGATGATAAGGCGTAGAAGTGAAATAGGCTGGGAGCCCTGGGTTCGCAGAAGCGGCATTTGGACCGCACCTATGGAACCGCAAAAGCGGTCGAGAGACCATAGGTGCAAAAGGTGCTGGAGGCAGTGGGTGTTTTAAAAATCAGGTTTTGGCCATCTTCTCTCATATTTTCTTGGCTTCGGCGATTCTTGGAGGGTTTTCAAGTGGGGTTTTTCACCATCAACGACAAGGTAAGCTAATCACATCCATCTTGATTTAAATATATCGATTATGTATGGGTTTTAGCGTGTAAATTGGTAGAAGTTTGGGGTTTTGAGGAAAACCTACAAAATTGATATTCTTTGAATTTGACCACGATTTTGGGTATGGAATTGAGAGTAAATTATATATTTGAGTTCGTGGAGTTTTGGGTAAGCTTAATCTTCGAAAATTTTCGGAGTCAGGGCACGTAGGCCTAGGGCTGAGCATATATCGAGTAAAACTGATAACCCAAACCGTTAATTGTTTATGGGCTATCGGTATCGGGTTATTGGGTTAACGGTTCGGTAACGGTTTATAATTTTTTTACTATTGGGTTATCGGTTCGGGCCTCGATTTGCCAATTTTGTTAATGGGTTAACCGATACCCCTATAAGAATTAATAAAATTATGACTTTACCCTTAAGTATATACAAATGCTAGGGGCTTCAGTTCATTCTCTCCTATTCGTTTTCAACCCCACTCTTCAGTTGCTTCATCTTCATTCTTCATAGACCTTGCTAGTTACTCCTAGCGCAAGTCTTTAGTATACTCAATTATTCTCTTTTTTTCTTAACTCCAGTGAATTGTCTTTTCTTTTTTGCTTAACTCTAGATTGAGCTATCTTATCGGGTAAATTGATAACCGAACGGATAATGATTAATAACCGATTAACCGATACCCGATTACCGATATCTTATCGGTTCGGTTATCGGTTTATCAAATTTATAAGCCGATATGCTAAACCGTTAATATTCATAACCGAACTGACCGATGCCCACCCTTACGTGGGCCCGAAGGCATTTTTGTCAACTTTTTGATCGGGATTAGGAATCGTTATATATTAGATTGTAATGAGTAATTGAGCATATATTAATGGATTTGCATAATTATTGGCTAGTTTTGGAGCATTGTGCATTAATTTGAGTATTCGTAAGGGCGTGGAATGCCGGTTATGGATCTTCGGAGCGAGGTGTGTCTCCTTTCTAACCTTGTAAGAGGGAATTGTCCCCATATGTGAAATAAATGGTTATGTGCTCCTATTTGTGGGGGCTACGTACGCACGAGGTGACGAGAGTCCGTGCGTAGCTACTAATATGTGTAAGTTCGGGTAGTCTAGGACCCAAAAGCATGCTATACTTGGAATATCTGTAACCTTATTGACAATTGAATTTCTTAAATCCTATCGAATTGGTAAACTAATTTCTAAAAGGATTAAACTTCATTTTCTTAAATTGTTAAAAGAGAATTGGCTTTTCCGTGGATAATTGTCCCCTGATAAATTCATGATTGACTGATTGTTGTGTTTATTTATATTTGACCGTGTCGCATGTATGATTCGCGAGCAGGGTAATAGATGCATCTATGGTTCGGGCCACTCGACCCTCGGCTATGCACATTTTACATTTATGTTGGATCGGGCCATATGACCTCGGCGTGAGTTGTACATGTTTGAATTGCTTGTCTTAAGATTTATTGATATTGCCATCTTCTTTCCCCGACTCGAGATAATTGTTAATTAATGGATTATGAATTCGGAGACTTTTAATAGAAAGGAACTTTTACCTGTTTAGTAATTCATTTGAATCTACTGCTGTCCTTAATAAATTTGTGAGTCATCGCTTTAATAATATTATTATTTGACCATTAGTAAGTGTCGAAGTTGCCATCTCGTCTCTACTTCTTTGAGATTAGGCGGGATACTTATTGAGTACATGTTATTTTCGTACGCATGCTACACTTGTTATTCATTTTGTTGCACAGGTACAGGTATTTCTATTGGCCCATTAGGCGTAGCAGCACGAACGACCCAGAGACTAGGTGAGTTGTATTTACTCGAGGCGAACCACACCAAGTATAGTCTCTCTCTCAGAATTGTATTTACTTTATGTCCATATGTGTTCCGGACAGCTGTTGTACTTTATTCAAATTCTTAGAAAATGCTCATGCACTTGTGACGCCGGGTTCTGGGATGGTTATGAAGTATTTTGTATTTATTTGCTTATCATTAATTTAAATTGAGGCGATTATCTTTTTAATTGTAAATTTGGAGGAAAAGCATAGATTTCAAGAGTATTAAAATGAGAATTTAATTAAGTGATTTGGTTGGCTTGCCTGACGGTGGTGTCCGGCGCCATCATGACCCTTAGTGGATTTTGGGTCGTGACAACATGGTATCAGAGCACTAGGTTCCCTTAGGTCTCATGAGTCATGATCAAGTCTAGTAGAGTCTCAAATATCGGTTCGGAGACGTCTGTACTTATCCTCAGGAGGCTGCATGACTATTTGGAGTACTTCCTTTCTTGATTCCTCATCGTGCGATTTGATCCCTGGAGGCTATGCCTTTAATTCCTTCCTATTCAATCTTATGCGACGCGAACCGCTTATTATAAATTGAGAATTGAAGAATTGTAATGGTACTACCGATTTGGTGCGGGATCTTTCTCCCTGCATATTTGTCTGAGCTATTATCGTCGCCTTGTGGAATGATGTGCTATCGTTTTAGCTCATTAGCGGTACTTCTGAGAACGCTGAGGCTAGGCACAAGTTGCCATAATGCTATGAATGATTGTTCTGCAGTATCGATATGATGGTAGGATGTCTACTTACGTGTTGGGACAGTGAATGACTTGAAGGGAGGTTCACTCAGTACATGATCTAGAAATTCAGCATTTTATTCCCAGCAGGGGAAAGGTAAACGGACTAAGAGTGGTTAGATGTAGGCTGATGGAGTAACGAGACTTGGTATTTGCGAGCGTGGTGGAGTTTTCTTCTATGAGGAGGTGTCGTCGTCCTAACTGAAAGTACTCAATTCGCTGGTGTTATGATCTTCTACAATTCGCCTTTTGGGCAAGATATCATGAAATAATATTGGAGATGTGGCTGTTAGATATCATAGGGTGCGGTGGTTTAGGATTGAATCAGTGTTTCTAATGTTTACAGTTCGAAAAAGATGACCTTCGGAAGGGTTTAGAGTTAGCAGCAATTGTGGGTTCAAGTGCCACGAAGATAGATTCTAATTAAGGCAACAACTCAGCAGCAAAGGATAAGAAAGGACATGTGGGGAGTGTCAGTCGGTTAAAATTTCTAGAAGGCCAGGTATAAGAAGCAAAGGTCGAGTAGTCAATTAAAAAGGTGAGTTTCGGCAAAGTGGGAGAGTTTAGGGTGATTTGGGAATTTTTGTGATTGGTGATTTGGGCCTACGGATTTATGTGAAGTGTAGGCTGTTATGCGGCAGAGATTTGATCTAACGGAAAGGAAGCTGCTGGAAATGAAGAAGGATACGACCTAGCTTTGAATTGGAAGGATGTTGTCACCCATTTAATTGATGTCCACGAGGCGTGTATGGACTTATGCAGCTAGAGAGTGAGCCGGGACTCAGGATGGGTCGTTAATGTCGTGGTGATTGCGCCCCGCGTAGCAGCGTTGGAAGACGTTGGCACATAGATTCCACAGGCAGGATATCTCCAGTAAGCAGGTCGGCGGTCGCATGGTTGGCGAGGCTTCTGCAAAGGGTTCTATTGGCTATACATCAAGGAGATCGGTTGTGTAAAGGTGGTTGATGATTCAGACTATAACAAGAGGGTTTTACAGAAAGATTCCGAGAATTTTGACGGTTGATTGCGCAAGGTTATGTCAACAACAGATAAAGGATCCTGGTGAATTCCAGAATTTGTGTTATAATGGCTTCAGGCTAAGTGGGAGAGTCCCACCGCCTATGATTAAGGATTGTCTGGTTAACTACTTGCGAGGTTTCTGATTATTAGCATGTTGATGGTTTATTTTAGCTGTAGGAAAAGAACATAAGTGGGAAATTGAGCAAAGGAATTGTTAAAGGTGTACTATGGTTGGCCTTATTGGCTCATGTTCAAACTTGGGGAAGAATTCAGGATCATACCTTGTATGGATGCAGATTTCCAAGAAAGCGATTCTGCCGGATGCTTCATCGAGAGGGTATTCAGGTGCTAGAAGATTCATGGAGTTGATTATATTCGGGGTCAAGTCAGATCGGGTGGCTCTCAACAACGGTCCTAGTGGATTCAAGGGGTAAAGTGTGGTGCCTAATGATTGCGAGCCTATACGTACAGTTAAGAATCAAGCTTGGTAGAAGCTTATGAGAAGGGGCACAGAAGGTTATATGATGTTTTGACTTACAGTGTAGCCTTCGGGAGGTATGAAATGGTTTATAGGGGGACAACATGGTCTAGTGATTCGAGGTCACTCGGGATGAGTGTGGATGGAGTATGATATGTGTTGGATGGAGTTACTATTATTTCTAAGGCAATCAAGGATAAATTGGAAGGAGATATATTGATTAGCCATAGTTGAATTGGCATATTGGTGGCAGTGATCGGTTCCTTCAGCGCGATCAAGTTATGCAAGTGATTTGTGATGGTACGTGTGAGGCTTGTCGGCCGCCGTAATTGATGTTATTCAAAAGTATTCTACTGTTATGGCCTGCTATGCGTAGGCGAACTCTGGAAGGGGCTGTGGTAGCTTAGATCACTACTTAGAGATTTACGTATGCTATGGTTATGAGAGTTCACCTGTGTGTTTCTAAGGTTCTCCTGAAGTGAGATAAGTGAAGAGTTTTATATGATGAAGTGTTAATCCATTTGTGGTTATGGATCTATAATGAAATATCGTGTTCTATTGTATATTGGAATGTTGGGTGCAGTGAGTGGTATGGAATTCGAACAGAGGATCAAGGTTGCATGTTCGATGTTGACAAGGAAGTCACGAGCTCGGATGAGCAGGGAAGTAGTTCCGATGTTTAAAGTAAGTTGGTATTGCCTTCAGCGTCACCTGAGATCGGTGTTACAGATATTCCAAGTATAGCATGTTTTTGGGTCCTAGACTACCCGGACTTACTTATATTAGTAGCTACGCACGGACTCTCGTCACCTCGTGTGTACGTAGCCCGCACAAATAGGATCACATAACCAATTATTTCACCTATGGGGACAATTCCCTCTTACAAGGTTAGAAAGGAGACTCACCTCGCTCCGAAATTTTCATAACAGGCTTCCAAGCCCTTTCAACGACTCAAATTGATGCACAACTCCCCAAAACTATTCAAACAATGGGAAAACAAATAAAAATTCACTCTAATACTTGTAACAATTCAAATTATATAAGTTCCCAACTCTGCTCGAAAAGTTGACCAAAATTGCCTCGGGCCCACATGCCCGGATTCCGAAATTTCTCGAAGATAAATTCTACCCAGCTTTAATATACAATATTCTCTAATTTTCATGCTTAAATTCAAGGTAAAATTCCAAAATTCCAAATTCTAGGTCTTCTCCAAAACTCCCAAATTTATACGTATTTTCCATGTAAGATCACATATTTAACTCAAAAATAGGAAGAAATCACTTACCTAGTGTTTCTTGGTGAAAATCCCTCTTTGAGCTCTCCAAAATCGTCCAAGCCAAATGAAGGAAATGAAAGAAATGGGCCGAAACTTGTATTTAAAACAATCTTCCCTGGCTTCATCGAGTTGTACCTTGCGCTGTGCAAGTTGTACATCCTATTATAATTTTCCCCTGCTGTACACCTTCTGTTAAAATGCCCATAATTCCTTGTGAAAATATCCAAATGACAAACGATTTGAAGATTTAGAAACTAGACTCGAATATATTTCAATTGATAGGTTGCACATCATATAACTCTATAAATATTCTGAGATATGAGCTTCTAAAGTCGGCACCATGCATCAGAAAATTCTGTCGAAACTGCTCCACTAGTCATCTTTAAACGATCATAACTTTCTGAAAACTAGATTGCAAGGGCAACAACTTTTATGTTTTGCAAATTTTTAGATTCCTTATAGATTTCGAGATATAAGCTTCCAAATTCAGCTCCGCGATTGCACTAGTTGCTGTCAAAACATCTTTTGCAGAAAATTTCAGCAATTCTTTGGTCCGAAATTCATTCCGTTAACCTTCCGAAATCCACCCGAGACCCTAGGGACCTTAACCAACTATACCAACATGTCCCACAACATGATACGAACTCGCTCGAGGCTTCATATCACATCAAACAATATCGAAATCATGAATCGTACTCCAATCCAAACTTTATGAACTTTGAAATTATAAACTTCTACATTCGATGCAGAAACCCATCAAATCACGTCCGATTGACCTCAAATTTTAGGCACAAGTCATATTCAACATTACGGACCTGCTCCAACTTTCGGAATTGGAATTAGACTCCAATATCAAAAAGTCAAACTCTCGGTCAAACTTCTCAAAAACCTTCAAATTTCTATCTTTAGCAAAATGACTTCAAAATGACCTACGGACCTCCGAATTCACTTCCGATCGCTTTCCCAACTCCAGAATCATCATACGGATCTACTCCTAGACTCGGAATCCCAAACATACATCGATAACACTTAAATGCACTTCAATCCAAATATTATGAAATTTGTTCCAAAATGCTAACTTCCATAATAGGCACCAAAACGTTTTCGGGTCATCCAAAACCCGATCCGGGCATAGGCCCAAGTCCAAAATCATCATACGAACCTATTGGAACCTTCAGATCCCAATTCCAAGGTCGTTTACTCTTAAATCCAATCTTAGTCAATTCTTTCAACTTAAAGTTTCTAAAATGAGAATTCCCTTTCCAAATCAACTCTGAATTCCCCAAAATTCAATTCCGACCATATTTACAAGTCATAATACCTGAAGTGAAGCTACTCATGGCCCCAAACTATTGAATGACGTGCTAGAGCTCAAAACGACCCGTCGATCGTTACATTCTCTCCCACTTAAACATACATTCGTCTTCGAACGTGCTAAGAGCTGTGTTGGGGTTATCCGAAATCACTATTTAACACCCAGAGCACCTACATGTGCTACCACAACTCAGCTGGGCACCCTAGCTCGATCAATGAAGATATCCTTTTTCAATTAAGCAAATAAGCCTTAGAGCCCAATTTCTACATCCGGAATTCTCTGCCAGGCCTGTTCCAACATACACTCACCGTATCAATAACTACCCGCAGCACCAAAACATGACTACATACCTTAGCTGAATTCACACCTTGCACCACTTTACTCACAGGACCACAATAACATTCTCTGATCAAATTAGTCAAAATTCCACGAATTTGATGCTCCCATTGCACCTCATGACCTATATAGGTGTTGCTCTAACTCTTACAATACTGCCAATATGAAATAGGTTTGTAGAAATTCATACCCAACTGCCGAATCAACAAATCATTGGGTCTATACTCCTGATAAGAACCATCACCTCATTCTGAACCAAATAATGGTCTTAGATCCTTAATATACTTCATACAATCAGATTGCACTGATACTAAATCCAATTATATCTTCCCACCCAGTACGAACCGCTCAGGCAATAAGCCACCCTGTACATGATCAAAAGTCTCATATAATGCCACAGTAGGCCAATAGGCTATGAACTCGAACGTTACAAAAGGAAAACAAACTCTGGAAGGAACTACTCAACTCATGCACTAAAAGGGACTTTTCTTAGAAAATAGGAAGCAAGGCACACTAAAATAGCATATCGAAAATTGTACTCAACATCACACTGTTGCGGCGTGCAACCCGATCCAAATAACATACCCATGACGGTGTGCCACCCGATACACACATAGAATTCACATAAGGAGATATACATCGAGCTAAATTGCTCATTACAACAAAATACCTAATATCGCTCACAAGCACGCTAAGTACATAACACCATCCCTGGGGAGACATATAGTGCCATAGGCTACAAAACTCAAGCACAACTGAGGTACGGTATACAATCTGAATATCGAGAGCCATCCTGCTCATATAACATCATCTCTACGCGGAACCTCAATACATAAGAAATTCATCAAGCCGACTCACAACTCATACGGCGCAATATATCATTACATGAAATAGATGACGATGATATATTACACCGTATAAGTTGTAAGACGGCCTTGTGAATTTCTTATATGTTAAGGTTCCACGTAGAGATGATGTTATATGAGTAGGATGGCTCTCGAGATTCAGATCGTATATCGCACCTCAGTTGTGCTTCAGTTTTGTTGCCTATGGCACTATATATCTCCCAGGGATGGTACTATGCACTTAGGGTGCTTGTGACCAATATTCGATATTTTATTGTAATGAGCAATTTAGCTCGATGTATATCTCGTTATGTGAATTCTATGTGTAGAGTCGGGTGGCACGCCGCCATGGGTATGTTATTTGGATCAGTTTGTATACCGCTAGAGTGTGATGTTGAGTACAGTTTTCTATATGCTATTTTTGTATGCCTTGCTTCCTATTTTCTAAGGAAAGTCCATATTAGTGTGTGAGTTGAGTAGTTCCTTCTAGAGTTTGTTTTCCTTTTGTAACGTTCGAGTTCATAGCCTATTGGCACATTGTGGCATCATATGAGACTTTTGATCATGTCCGGGGTGTCTTATTGCGTGAGTGGTTCGTACTGGGTGAGACGAGATCATTGGATTTAGGATTAGTGCAATCTGATTATATGAAGTTTATTAAAGAGCTAAGACCATTATTTGGTTCAGAATGAGGTGATGGTTTTTGTCAGGAGTATATACACAATGATTTGTTGATTTGGCAGTTGAGTATGAATTTCTACATACCTCTTCTTTCTCGGCGGTATTGTAAGAGTTAGAGCAAGACCTATGTAGGTCATGAGGTGCAATGGGAGCATCAGATTCGTGGAATTTTGACTAATTTGATCAAAGAATGTTATTGTGGTCCTATGAGTAAAGTGGTGCAAGGTGTGAATTCAGCTAAGCTATGCAGTCATGTTTTGGTGATGCGGGTAGTTATTGATATGGTGAGCGTATGTTGGAACAGGCCTGGCAGAGAATTCCGGATGTAGGAATTAGGCTCTAAGACTTATTTGCTTAAGTGAAAAAGGATATCTTCATATTGATCAAGCTAGGGTGCCCAGCTAAGTTGTGGTAGCACGGGTAGGTGCTCGAGGTGTTAAACAGTGATTTTGGATAACCCCAACACGATTCTTAGCATGTTCGAGGATGAACGTATGTTTAAGTGGAGAGAATGTAACGACCCGATCAGTCGTTTTGAGCTCTAGCGTGTCGCTCAGCAGTTTGGAGCCATGAGCAGCTTCACTTCAGGTATTATGACTTGTACGCATGGTCAGAATTAAATTCCGGGGAATTCAGAGTTGATTTGGAAAGGGAATTCTCATTTCGGAAGCTTTAAGTTAAAAGAATTAATTAAGGTTGTATTTCAGAGTAAAAGGCCTTAGAATCAAGATCTGAAGGTTACAGTGGGTTCGTATGATGATTTAAGACTTGAGCGCATGCCCGGATCGGGTTTTGGATGATCCGGGAGCGTTTTGGCGCATATTGTGAAAGTTAGCATTATGGAAGAAATTTCCTAAGTTTGGGTTGAACTATATTTCAGTGTTATCGATGTCCGTTTGGGATTCCGAGTCCGGGAGTAGCTCCGTATGGTGATTCTGGAATTTGGAGCGCGATCGGAAGTGAATTCGGAGGTCCGTAGGTCATTTTGAAGTCATTTTGGCTAAAGATAGAAATTTGAAGGTTTTTGAGAAATTTGACCGAAAATTTGGAATTTTGGGCTTTTACTTTTAATTTGAGCATGAACATTAGAGCAAATTGTATATTTGAATTAGTAAAGCTATGGGTAGAATTTATCTTCGAGAAATTTCAGAATCCGGGCACGTGGGCCTGAGGGCATTTTGGTCAACTTTTCGAACGGAGTTGGAAACTTAGATAATTTAAATTGTTACAAGTATTAGAGTGAATTTTTATTGGTTTGCCCATTGTTTGAATAGTTTTGGGGTGTTGTGCATCAATTGGAGACGTTGGAAGAGCTTGGAAGCCAGTTATGGAAATTTCGGAGCGAGGTGAGTCTCATTTCTAACCAAGAGGGAATTGTCCCCATAGGTGAGTTAATTGGTTATGGAAGCCGGTTATGGAAATTTCGGCGCGAGGTGAGTCTCCTTTCTAACCAAAACGGAATTGTCCCCATAGGTGAGTTAATTGGTTATGTGCTCTTATTTGCGGGGGCTACGTACGCATGAGGTGACGAGAGTCCGTGCGTAGCTACTATTATGCTTTAGTCCGGGTAGTTTAGGGCCCAAAAGCATGCTTTCTTGTAATACTTGCAAACTTGTTGAAAAACTTAAAATGCTTAAAACATATCGAACGTGTAAATAAATTTCTAAAAAAGGCTAGATATCATTTCTTGACTTTTAAAAAAGAAACTTGTCTTTTCCTGAATATTTGCTCCTTGATGAGTTATTGATTTGATTGTTTGATTGTGTTTATCGATTGTGGAATGGGCTGAACGCCTTGGTAGATTAAATAGATGCATCTATGGTTCGCACCATTCCACCCTATGACAGTGCACAGTTTAAATATTGTTGGATCGGGTCGTACGTCCTCGACATGATATGTGCATGCTTGTATTGCTTGCCTTGGAATTTATTGAAGTGATGTTGTTCCTTCCCTGCTTGCGAATAAATGTATAAATGACTAAAAGGAATTTGGAAACTTCCTATAAAAGAAAGAATTGTTTACTTGCTTCATTATATTGAATTACAATCATGTTTATAAAAATCCACGATTTAATATATTATTGATGTAACATTATTGGACCACTAGTAAGTGTCGAAGTAGGCCTCTCGTCTCTACTTCTTCGAGATTAGACAGGATACTTACTGAGTACATGTTGTTTTTCGTACTCATACTACACTTGCTGTGCATTTTTGTTGCACAGGTTTATATGTGAGTACTGGCTTAGTGGCATAGCGGCATGGTTGATACGGAGACTTAGGTGAGCTGCACTTATCGAGATGACCCGCAACCAGCAGAGTCTCCTTTAGATTATTGTATTGTATTTTCATTTCTGTCCACTTTGTATACTGGACAGTTACTGTATTTTATTTCATTCCCTAGTAAATGCTCATGCACTTGTGACACCGGGTTCTGGGATGTCTATGGGTTTATTCAAAAATTTAAAATTGTTAGATGTTTCATTATTTATTCAGTGGAATTTATAATATATTGTTTAAACGTATAAAAGAAGTGATTCTAGAAATATTTAAAAAGAGAATTTACTAGTTATTTGTTGTTGGCTTGCCTGACAATGGTGTCCGGCACCATCACGACCCTTAGTGAATTTTGGGTCGTGACAGACCATAGCACACCTTTTACAATTCCTTTGCTCAAATTACCACTTATGTTCTTTTCCCTTAGCTGAATTAACCCATCAATATGTTAATAACCAGAAACCTCGCAAGTAGTTAACCATACAACCCAAACGTAGGCGGTGGGACTCTCCCACTTAGTTTGAAGCCACTATGTAACGACCCGGCCGGTCATTTTTGGAATTTACGCCCCGATCCCCCGTTAACTACTTTCCCTAAGTTCATTTCTGCTATTTTGGTTTGCCGGGATGTTCGGTTCTAGGATTCGGAGTGTTTTGGGACACTTAGTCCTTAAATGAGAGCTTAAGAGTTGAAAAATGGTATGTATTCAGAACAATGTGAAGACGACCTCAGAATGGAAATCCGATGGTTTCGTTAGCTCCGTTAGGTGATTTCGGGGTTGGGAGCGTGTTCGGAATGTTATTTGGAGGTCCGTAGTTCTTTTAGGCTTGAAATGACGAAGTTTGAATTTTTGAAGTTTTCGGTCCGATAGTGAGATTTTGATCCGAGGGTTGGAATGGAATTCTGAGAGTTGCAGTAGCTTCGTTAAGTGATTTTGGATATGTATGCAAATTTTTAGGTCATTCAGACGTCGTTTGGTTGGGTTCTTGATTGGATGTGAGATTCGGAAGTTTTAAGAAAATTTAGACGTTGATTTGATGATAAATGAGGATTTTGATGTTAACGATAGCGCTTTTATGATTTGAGCAAGTTTCAATAATGTATTAGATCATGTATGTGCTTTTGGTTGAGGTCCCGGGGGCCTCGGGATGATTTCGGATGCTCAACGGGTAAATTTTTGGAAGTCAGAAGGAAAATTGCAGCAGGCTTCTATTGTTTTCGCTTCTGCGGCTTGGGAACCGCAGAAGCGGTTCCGCATAAGCGGCCTTTGCGCCGTAGAAGCGGTTTATCACTTTCTCCTCTAAGACCGCAGAAGCGGTCTATTTTCCGCATAAGCGGAGCCTCTTATGCGGCTTTGAAGCCGCATAAGCGGAGTCGCGGAAGCGACCTGGGCACCGCAGAAGCGAAAACTGGGCTTCCTCCAATTTCCGCATAAGCGGAATATTTTCCACATAAGCGTTGCCGCAGAAGCGGCTTGTTAATCGCAAAAGCGATTTTGAGACTTCCCCTCATAGACCGCAGAAGCGGTCATTGTTCCGCAGAAGCGGTATCGTAGAAGTGGTCCCTTGTCCGCAGAAGCGGAAACGCCTGGGCAGAAATAGGAAATATCGAGGGTTTAATTCCATAAGTGTGAA
>MU785305.1:34965-71381 GCA_026770625.1 Nicotiana glauca | reverse complement strand
TTCAATTTCTGTGCCACCCAAGTCAGGGCGTAACACGTCCTCTCAAGATGAGTGTACTTAACCTCATAAGCCGTAAACTTCTTGCTGAGATAATAGATGGCTTGCTCCTTCCTACCGGTGATGTCGTGCTGCCCCAGTACACATCCAAATGAATTCTCTAGGACCATTAAATAAAGAATCAATGGTCTCCCTTGTTCAGGTGGAACCAACACAGGTGGATTTGATAAATACCCTTTTATCTTGTCAAACGCCTCCTGACATTCTTCAGTCCAATCGACTGCAGCATCGTTCTTCAGTAGCTTCAAGATAGGCTCACAGGTTGTCGTGAGCTCAGCAATAAACCTGCTGATGTAAATCAACCTTCCCAACAGACTCATTACTTCGGTCTTATTCTTCAGAGGCGGTAATTCTTGGATGACCTTGATCTTTGATGGATCCAACTCAATACCTCACCGATTGACTATGAATCCCAATAGCTTTCCGTATGGAACCCCAAATGCACACTTGGCAGGGTTAAGTTTAATGTCGTACCTGTGAAGCCTCTGAAAGAACTTCCTCAAATCTGCGACGTTTTTGGCCTGCTGCTTTGACTTAATGATCACATCATCTACGTACACCTCAATCTCTTTATGGATCATATCATGGAATACAGTGGTCATTGCTCGCATGTATGTTGCCCCAGTGTTCTTCAGACCAAATGGCATTACTCTGTAGCAATAAGTTCCCCATGGCATGATGAATGCCGTTTTCTCTGCATCTTCTTCATCCATCAAAATCTGATGATACCCAGCATAGCAATCCACAAAAGATCCGATTTCACGTTTGGCACATTATCGATCAAAATGTGGATGTTGGGTAGCGGAAAGTTATCCTTTGGTCTTGCTTTGTTCAGATTGCGATAATCAACGCACACCTTGATTTTTCTGTCCTTCTTCGGTACTGGCACCACATTAGCCAACCAATCAGGATATCGAGTGACCTGAATAACCTTTGCATCCAGCTATTTGGTTATCTCTTCCTTAATCTTCACACTCGTATCAGTTTTGAATTTCCTCAATTTTTGCTTGATGGGAGGGAATGCCGGGTCAGTGGGCAATTTGTGAACCACTAAATTGGTGTTTAAACCTGGCATATCGTCATATGACTATGCAAAAAAGTCTTTGAATTCAATAAGTGTTTTGATTAATTCTCCCCTGATATTCGGCTCAATATGGACGCTTATTTTAGTTTCCCTGATGTTATCTGCATCTCCTAGATTGATGGCTTCTGTATCGTTTAAATTAGGCCTGGGTTTTTCTTCGAATTGACTTAGTTCCCTACTAATCTCTTCGAAGGCTTCATCCTCATCGTATTCTGACTCATAATCTACTTCTTGCACTATTATTTCAGAGTCAGATTGATTTTCTAGACTGGGTCAAGGATTCCTTATGCATGCCATGTCAGTAGGGCCAGTATAAAGAGAATTGTACAGAAAAGAGAAAAGAAAACAAAATTAAAATAAAGAATGAAGAAGAAGCTTTTGATTTTATTGAAATATAGGATAACAAGGTTTTGCACACTTGGACCGACTAAAAAATAAAAATCTGGATTACAACCCTGGAATAATCCAGACAAACAAGAAGGAACATCAGAGCGAACTACCAAGACTCCTTCTGAGTGGGAAGAGGAGAAACCCTCCAATTATTGAGCTTAGCCTTTGGTCCCACAAACTGCACATCTGCCTTGCTTGACCCTTCCCCGGCTTCTACCATGTTAACCTCGACAAATAACCTTTCGAACCCTTTATCCAAATCCCCATCAACACCAATCAATGACCCGGGAACTTTTGACAACAGCTGCTTTCTAATACTCGGCCTGATGAAAGATCTGGACAGACGTGGGATTGGCTTTGGCAAGACCCATGCCTTCTTCTTCATTTTGCGGGCTCGTCTCACATCTGCCGCGGTGGGCTTAAACCCCAAACAAAAAGTATCCAAATTCTTTGGAAGAGAAACTGGCTACACGATTCCTTGGAGATCAGCACCCAAACCTTTACCCGGTATGAAACCATTCTTTAACATTTCGGAAGCCACCATGACAGTTGTGGTCGTTACTCTAGGAACTGGGATGCTTTTCCCTTCTGGGACCCTTTTCACTGGTACTGTGTCAGAGACTTGATATATCCACGGCCCCTGATCGTCTTCCACTTTGATGAAGGGTACAATGGCATCACCTAGGGTACACATATTATCCTCACCATGCACCATAATCTCCTGTCTGTCCCACTTGAATTTAACCACTTGATGCAACGAAGATGGCACTGCTTTGGCGGCATAGATCCAGGGTCTCCCCAACAAAAGGCTATAAGAGACCACCATATCTAGCACTTGAAACTCCATAGTGAACTCCACGGGCCATATTGTCAATTCTAGTATTATGTCACCCGCAGAATCTTTGCCTCCGACGTCGAATCCTCGCACGCAGACACTGTTCTTATGAATTCTGTCATTATCGACCTTTAGCTTATTCAACGTGGAAAGAGGACATATATTTGCACTAGACTCGTTGTCAACCAGAACTCGCGTGACCACCGAGTCTTCGCACTTTACTGTCAGATAAAGGGCCCTGTTATGTTCTGTGCCCTCCACAGGCAACTCATCATCTGAGAAAGTAACTATGTTTGCCTCAAAGATTTTATTTGCTATCTTCTCCAGGTGATTCACCTAGATCTTATCAGGGATGTGGGCCTCATTCAATATCTTCATTAGTGCCTGGCGGTGCTCATCTGAGTGGATCAGCAATGAGAGCAATGAGATTTGGGCTGGTGTTTTCTTCAATTGTTCTACAATAGAGTAATCCTGTACTTTTATTTTTCTCAAGAATTCTTGCGCTTCTTCTTCTATCACAGCTTTCTTCACCAATACAGGGTTATCTTTGGGAATTCTGGCTTTTCTCAACTCTTCAGGGGCAAAGCACCTCCCTGAACGAGTCATACACTGAGCTTCACAAACTTCTTCCCTGATCTCCTTCCCTTTATATGTCACCACCACTTGTTCATAACTCCAAGGGACAACTTTACTGTTGATTATTGGCAACTGATTTACTGGCTTTATAATAACAGGCTCTATGCGAGCACCCTTTACGACTATAACAGGTTTACTTGCAACCCCCGGTACCACCACTTTTGCTTGTTCTGGCTTCACTGCAACAATGCTTGATGACCCTTTCTCGGCCACCACAACTGGCTTGTTATTCACCCCTTTCAACTGGACCTTTGACTTCCCGCTGGTCACCTTCTCTTTTGAACCGGTTTCACTGGAACGGATCATCATTACTGTTTGCGAGGATTTCTTCGGTTCTCCCTCTCTTTGCACCAGCTCAATCATATTGGTTTCGTGATGAGCCGGAAGTGGATTTTGATTTATGTTGGGCATTTATGGGGCTTGAACCTCGATCTGACGAGTGTCGATGAGCTCTTGAATAGCTATTTTTAATTTCCAGCATTTCTCTGTGTCATGTCTCGGGGCCCCTGAACAATACTCACAACTTACTGAGTGGTCGAGATTTCTTGGATGAGGGTTTGGCAACTTAGCCTCAATCGGATTCAATATGCCCAACTGCCTTAGTCTGTGGAATAAACTGGTATATTATTCTCCTAGTGGAGTAAAAGCCTTCTGCTTCTGTGCCCTCTCATTCCTGAAGCCTTGGCTTGGATGGAAACCTGTTACAGAGGGGTTTCTATAGGCTCTTGGAGGCGGGTAGGGATTTTGTGGAGTTGGGTAGGTATTTTGTGGAGCTGGCGCACGCCATTGTGCGTGGGCCGGAGGTTGAATATACGTTTGAGCATGATGGACAGAGAAGTGGGGATCTAGTTGTGGGTAGTAATGCTGTGGTGGGCTATATGGAGTGTGGGGTAAGTTTGAGAGTGTGGTGGTGGCTGGTTGTAGTACGGTGCTGGGTGCCTGGGCCACGTTCTTGACTCCACTGTTGCAACTTCCTCCTTTTTCTTCCTTCCCAACACTCCTCCGGTGCTGCTTTGGATGGCTTGGGTGGTCTCCTTGATCGCTGAATATCTCATGATTTTATTGGACTTTAGTCCTTCCTCCACCATACCTCCCATTTTTACCACTTCAATGAAAGACTTCCTGACTGCCAACACCAGGTGACCGAAATAAGTGTGCTCTAAGGACTGTAGGAAGTAATCAACCATTTCGCTCTCTTTCATCGGTGGATCAACCCTCGCCGCTTGCTCCCTCCAGCGGAAGCCGTATTCTCGAAAACTTTCTCCAGACTTCTTCTTAATATTTGCCAGTGACAGGCGATCTGGGACAATTTCAAGGTTGTACTGAAAGTGGCAAGCGAATGCTTGGGCTAAGTCATCCCAAGTGTACCATCTGCCGTGGTCTTGATGGGTGTACCATTCTAACGCTGAGCCTCTCAAGCTCTGACTGAAGTACGCCATCAACAATTCATCCCTTCCTCCTGCTCCTCTCATTTTACTATAGAATCCTCTCAGATAGGCCACCGGATCTCCATATCCATTGTACAAGTCGAATTTGGGCATTTTGAACCCTACCGGCAGTTGTACGTTTGGAAATAAACCTAGGTCTTTGTAAGCTACGCTTACCTGACCTCCTAGTCCCCTCATATCTCTAAAGGACTGCTCCAAACTTTTAAACTTCCTGGCCATCTCTTCTTGCTCCAAATTCTTGGGAGGCTTCTCAATTTCTGCCGAGATATCAAGCTGAGGAGGGTAAAGACACGGTTCAGGTGCTTTGAAAGTGGGTTCAGGAGGGTAATATTGATTGTCCTGCATTTGGAATACAGGCTCGCTGGAAGACCTGTGGAGTGCGGCTGGTAGAGGTGCCACGAAAACAGGGGTAATTGGCGGAGGAGGGTATAGAATTGTCTTTGGAACTTGTGGTGTCTGAGAGGTAGTTCCCTGATGATGTTGATATGTGGGAAAATTTGGGGATGAGTCCGAAACAAACTGTTCTGGAGATTGGGCGGGTATTGGGAGAAAAGTAGGGTTGGCAGGATAGGCAGGTGGTGGCTGACCCTTCGTCCAGGCCTGGTAGGGGTGGGCATCGATCGATTCGGTTCGGTTTTGAAAATTATCGGTTTTGCCTATCGGTTATCGGTTTACAAATATCATCACCCGATAGCCAAACTGATAAGATATTGGTTATCGGTTATTGGTTTATCGGTTATTGATCATTATCGGTTCGGTTATCAGTTTACCCGATAAGGCAAAACTAAAATTAAAAGTGATGAACGCTGAATATTAGAAGTGCTGAATATTAAAAGTGAATGCAACAGAAGACTGCTAGTATGCTAATGCTTTCAAATCCAGCTGCTAGCCTGCACAAAGACTAAAAAATTCAGCGCTACTGCTTTCTCAATTGAAAGAAATCACGAACTATGACTGGGCAGTTTAGTTGACTAGGCAACGCTACTGCTTTCTCACAACTGGGCAATGCTACAAGTCCTAAAACATTTCTCACAACTGGGCAACGCTACTGCTTTCTCAACGCTACTGCTGAGTACAACGCTACTGCTTTCTCAAGTTCAAGACAGAACACCAATAACAATTTTAAAGCTGCTATATATGACACAACTGAGTACAACTACAGCTGACAACATTAATAACAATACGAAGTAGTAGCAACCTTAAGATTAACAAGTCCAAAGTCCAAACATACTAATATTTCAAATTCAAGTAAACAACACAACAACTACTCAATCCTTATAGGCTTCACCAAATTGCGCTCCAAACAACGCTCAACATGCCTCATTAAGGAGTTAGTACCAGTTTGTTGTGCATTGTAACATAAAACAACATGACAATGACTACATCTTACTTTCCACCATTCATCATCACCTTCTTCAATCCTTTCATAGTGACTCCAAACATGTGAGATAGCTTTGAGACCACAACGTCAAGACATGGTTACACCTATTAAACATAAAAAGAAAATATATTAAGTCAAGTAGTATTTGTAATCATACAATGTGTTATATAAGTTGAATAATACAATGTGTAATCATACAAAAGAAAATGTTTTATTCACAACTTGTACATAGTTCTGTTATTCCTATTCTTGAAACTCTTTCTTCTTGTTCAATGTTCTAATAATAACCTTACTGAATCATTAGACGTTATCCTTCACGAATCAAACATCTTGAGCCAAAACTTATAGAAGACAGAACTTACATGATGAGGGAGTGAGCCTTATGGCGGACTGGCGTACTGATGAGGGCTTGACGGGCTCAGTTGGGCAGGCGTGACCGCGTGAGTCGTGAGGCGGTGGCGGACTGGCGGTGGTCTGAGCCTCTGAGGGTGAGGACTGGCGTGAATGCGAGTGAGGAGGCGGGGGTGGGCGTACTGGTCTGAGCGTGAGTGAAACTGAAAATGAAAGTATGAAACCCTAGTATTATCAATTATGTTACAATGCACTAAGGGTAAACTAGTAAATTTATAAATCCTTATTGGGTTATCGGTTTACCCAATAACAGAAATGCTAAATCGATTCCGAATCGATAACCCAATAATAATTTTTTTTTACCCATTACCGAACCATTAACCCAATAACCCAATACCGATAACCCAATAAGTAATTAACGGTTCGAGTTATCGGTTTTACCCGATATATGACAACCCTTAAGGCCTGGTACATCTCAGCCATTTGTTGTTTTAACTTGTACATTTCATCTTTCATGTCTTGCACATCTACTTCTTCCACCTCAACGCTCCTTTCTCTTTCGGGGCTAGATATGATCACTAGTATTGGTCCCTTTGATCTAGTTTGATAATGGTAATGTGCCAGTACGCTCTAGATAAACTAACTGCTTGAATTCTCTGGAAATGAACAAACTTGTTAGTTTTTAGAGTTTAAAAAATATGCAATCGCACGTTGGGATGCAATGCACCTAGGCAGTTAATCATTTTCTATTATGCATTTGCTTCGGATGCGTGCGTCATTCCGGCCTTTCATAATTGTGCCCCTTTTCAGCGCCTCTCAAATTTTCCTTCATTTAATTTTCCCCATTTTTTTTTCTTTTTCTTCTTTTAGTGGTGGTCGAATCTTATGTGGATTGCCTACGTATCATGTCCCCGCATGAATCAGACCATGCGTAGTTCTGGCCGATGTAAAAATACGTAGCAAAATATTTTCCACGCAAAAACTGCTTTTATTATACCACCTGGAAAAAGTTTACAAACTTTAAAGACGAACCAAAACAAAACTTAAAGGACTGACTAACAGACTTACAAAGTTTAACAAGAAAGACTCAAAACAAAGATTAAGAATACATCAATGCCCCAAAATTCCCTAGGGCCCGCGAGGCATCATTCGGCCTTGCCGCGGGCCTTTGTACAAGATCCCTTTGAAGCTTCTCCAGGTCGTTCATTATTTGCTTGACGAAAGTCATTATTGCTGCAAAAAAGGTGGTACGGGTCATGTCCTCGCATACTCGGCATTTTGTGGTAATGTAGCGTGCGATGTTTCTGACCCCTTCTCTAATCCTGCTCTTTTCCTGTAGCAACCGTCCTATCTGTTGATCCCGGGCTTCCAGCACTCGAGAGTTATGAAGGAGTTGATCTTGAAACTTATGCATTCGTTCCTCCATTCACGCCATCAGGTCATAGCAGTGTTTCCTATATGCTCTGAAATCTCTAGCTTGCCTGAATATCCTATCTTCGAGAGTGCCTATTTGTCCTCTCAGGATAGTGACGCTCCCCTCATAGTCCCTCTTCATTTGCTGCATATGAAGTGCTTGCTCTTTTACGCCCTTTGTCCATCTATCACGGACCCTTGCCAAGCTAGTTTCAGACCTTTCCAAGTCCTCTTGGCATTCGCGGGCTTTCCCTTTTAGTTCGTTTATGAGTTTTTGGTCAGCCCGACTTCTTTCTGGATTTCTAACAGCTACTCTCATTTTCGGATCTGAGTTTTAAAGGCCTTATTTTCTTGGATTAACTTCTTCTTTTCCCCCTCATCTACAGCGGCTTGAACATCCTTTTCAAACTGAAGTTCCATGGCTTGCTTCTCCAGTTTGCCTATTATACCCTGTACTCGCGTTCTTTAGCCAACCAGTCCCACTGTTCTTGTGATGATTCGAAAAAATCCTGGAAGTGGGGTCTTTTGGCAGGCCTCCCGAATGCGATTTCTTTTCTATACCAAACATGATACCCAGGTGAAACTTCTCCTTTCGATAGATCCCGTACACAAGTATTTGCTGCCAGGTATTGACATTCATTCTAGATCTGGCAGACTGTTGCTTCAGGGAACTGACCATCTGGTCCAATCTCAACTACCTGGACACTGAGATCATCGTCTTTAGGAACTATCTGGCACCTCCCTAGCTGTCTCAAAACCCGATACGGGGCATAAGGCTGGATGCTCCTAAGACCCATCAGAAGAAAATGAGGCCCCGTTGCTGGCATGTATATAATCTCGTCCACAGGAAACCATCCCAGCGTCCACTCTACTTGGCTGGCAGTGAGGGACCGAAAGTAAGATATCTATCCTGTGACTCCTTCAGGCAAGCTGATCCCTTTGATTATTGTATAAAATTCCTCTATACAAGTTTTCTCTGTTGACCCATAGCTTATGAACTAGGGACGGTGGCACAGGTGTTCGGTCATCCACATTTGCAACAACAGATTTCACCCTTCAAAGAAGTCCCCCCGGCTCTGCAGATTGTGAGAGCACAAAAAATCTCAGCTACTATCATAGGCGCGAGTGTGCTCTTGGCCTGGGTGAGCAAAGTGCTGACAACCCCTGCTATCTTTATGTCGATATTCCCGTCTTTCCTCGGGAACACCAGGAGCCCCAGGAAAGCTACCATAAAAGCGAAACGTCTATGCTCTTCCCATTTAAGGCGATTTCCTTTGCTACAGATTTTATTCTTTGGCTTGTTGAACCCTCCTATACGACCATATCTGTTGTATATGAATGATAAAGTACAAAAACCAGCTGCCAAGTCCAGGTTGTGTACCCCTCTGCTTATATTTAGCGAGTCTAAGAATTTGTGCACAGCTATGGTTCTCAGGGCAACCAAATACTTGTGTCTTAAAGGAAGCTCAGCATTCCCAATGTACCCGGCTATTTCTTCTAAGGTCGGGGTGAGTTCAAAATCTAAAAAGTAGAACACGTTGTGCACCGGGTCCCAGCATGTGACCAATGCCTTTATGATGTCTCCCCTGGGTATAATTTCCAACAGCCCGGGGATGTCCCCCAAATATTTCTTGACCTCGTCTCGCCCTTCTCCACTTAAATCATTCCACCATAGCCGCAACTCCAAAGGGATCTTGCTTATGAAAGAGAACGGTTCATTTTGAATTGTGCTCATCCTGCACATTTATTAAGGTGATTAAGTGAAACAGTCCTGATTTAATTCTCTGTGACTCCAAAATTAAAAATTGACCCTTTTTTTCATTATTTTTAATTTTAAAACCGACAAGCCAACTTTGCAGATACGGCCTTTCAGCACTTCCGGAGGAAGATTTTAAGGTTGTGCCCGCTAACTGGGCAAAAATTAGAAAAAGACCTAAGGTGATTGTTTATGCAAAATCAGCCTTCCGGCGTCCCTTTCGGGAACATTCGGCTATTTTTGACAAAAACGGCATCACCTCACCTATTTATAATGAAAATAAAATTTGTTTATTTTGGGCTATTTTTGCAAAAGAAGTTGGACCCGATGGGGGTTGCCTACGTATCTCACATCCGATGAAAATCAAACTGACGTAGTTCGAACAAATAAAACGGACTCTTCTTGAAAATAAAATACAAACCCCTTTTTTTCATCGGAAAATAAAATGACTATTATTTTTTAACACAACTCTATTTTTTTGAAAACAAGATTTTCTTCTTCTCATTTTATTGACAAACAAATAAACTACTTTTTTTGAAAACGAAAAGTTTTTTTTTCTTTTTCTTTTTCTTTTTCTTTTCCCCTTTTTTTCATTTTTCAAAAATTGGGTAGAGTCTCGACACTATTTGGACATTGTATTTTTCAAAACAGGCGATTAACTCTCTTTACCCTCATACTGCTATATTTTTCAAATATTCGAAAGCCGGTCAGCATGCAAGTCCGAAATAAATAAATGCACAAGTAGGATGCATCAGGATGGTCTATTATTCCGGGTACACCTGTCCTAGACGGACCCAACCCTGTGTTGAGTCCCCTAAGTCAAAATGCACATGATGCAAATAAGCGTTTCTACTAGGGATCCGGCATGAGGCTGAGTTATTCTACGTTCAAAAACCTGGGCATATGTTCTAGACTGTGTACCCTAGCGGACAACTTGAGTCGGGGGGGGCTATGTACCGGGAACCAAAAGGCCATCCGGCTTAGTAACTTGTCCAGCCTCTTTCTTACTTTTAGGTATGACGCTAATAGAATAGGGAGTCTCGACCAGCGAGCACATCCCCAGAGGTGAGAAGAGAAAGGTTTCATAACAGTTTTATATATACAATTCAAATAATATCAAAGCGGTAAAAGCATCACATAGCACATTAGGCCCAAACACGTAATAAAATCAGATAATAAACAAAATCAAATACAACAATTATTCTAAGCTCGAATTCTGAACCCTGAACCAAAAGTTCTGGGTTCTCGTCCCCAACAGAGTCGACAGAGCTGTCATACCACATTTTTTCACTACACCCCCGTGAAGGGATATAATAAGGGAGTTATTTCCAACTTAAAGTGACAATCAAAACGGGATTTATTATTAAGAGATTCAGAGTCGTCACTTGGGAGATTTATGGTGTCCCAAGTCACCGGTTGAATCCCGAATCGAGGAAAAGATTGACTCTGTTTAACAATCCGCAAACCAGAAATCCGAGTAAGGAATTCTGTTAACCCGGAAGAAGGTGTTAGGCATTCCCAAGTTTCGTGGTTCTAGCACGGTCGCTCAACTATTATATTCGGCTTAATTATCTGATTTTAAACAATTATGAACCCATGAGCAAATTTTAACTTTTTAACCGCTTTTATTCATATTTTTAAAAGAGAATTGCAGCGTCGTCAAAACAAGTCTCGAACTACGTCACATAAATGCACCCGTGATTTTTGACATATTTTAACTCCGTTGGGATTTGGATTTGGGTCACATAAATGTGCACCCGAGTTTAGGAAGGTAATATTATTAAACTAATGCACCCAAGGCAATTACGTGTTTGCGCTTTGCGAGGGCCATGGAATTTGCTGAATGGCTCACTCGATTTCTAAGGATAAACAAGATTAATTAAAGCGAGGGCCGTGCAATTGTAAATTTATTCGGCATGGCACACTTTGCTTATACTTAACTGTCCTAATTGATTAATAAGGCTAAGAGAACTCCTATTTTGATTCCAATTAAATGTTCGACTAAACCCAATGGTCATTGGACCAAGCAAAGAACGATAATTAGATAACTCTAATATTTAATGGACCTATGATCACATCAGGATCTATTTTCTAAAACAAAGCTGCCTAGGAAAATTACATGGGGGCATGTCGGCCCAGTTCCGTAAACCAAACAGGTCCAGACCCTAAGCCATAATGCAAACATGAATTGATACCAAATATGACATGAAATTGATTTGGGGAATTTGAATTCTACTTTACACCCTTTTGCACAAATTAACAAAAATGATCAGATTTAATTAAAACCGGCCCATTTCTTGATTTCACTTTCAATTACTAACACATGGACAAAATTACTACTAAAACATGAGATTTGCTCGTTATTGAACCATCCTTCAGCAAATGATCTAATCACACCACCTTACTAAATGACTCTTGAAACTAATACCAAATGATTTGCGTGAAAGCACTCAAGATTGAATGCCCATTGTAAAGCCACAATCCCAAAGATAGATTTTCTATTAGCAAGCAACGTATCACATGGAATAAACAAACACAACACCTTTTAATTGAACTTAATCAATTGCAGTTACTCTCTAACAGAACCTGTATGCTTGAATTAACAAAACTGACTCGAAATCAACATCTAATACAATGGGAGGTCAAATGCAGTAAACTTCATGTACAACATACACGACTATTAATTAACCACATTCATCTGAAAGTCTTTGCTAGTCCTATTAGATCCATACCACAAAACTTTGAACCTCATAACTAATCAAATAAGCATTATTATGCTCAGTTTCTAGTCTAAAACCCCATTGATTACAGCCATCATGTTAAACAGACATTATACTAAACCAACCAAAAAAACATATGATACAGAAACAGTAGCATGAATTAACGCTTAAAACATCTTGGATTCACTTCCATTTCATTCATCAAATCAGCACTTCACATGATTTTAAGTTCAAAGCATGTACCTGGGAAATGAACAGGGAACAGAAGTGAGGAAGCAGTATATAGCAGCAGCAATCAACAACCCAATTCAACCAAATAACCAGGGAAAGTCAAACTCAAATACCAATGAAACAGTAAAGAGGTAGAAAAGATTGAACCAGCCCTTGCAGAACCCAATTCAAACTCTTTTTCAATCCAAATAGAATCAGAAAGTATTTCAGTACTTTGAAAATTTCAAAGGAGAACACAGAAGAAAGCTTAATGGAACAACAGCTTCCTTTGAAAGTTTCAACTATCTAAGGGATTTCAAGGATGTTCATCTCTTAACTCTCTAAATTTTTAGAAGGTTAAAGACCCTCTGTGTATTTCTGTGGATCCAAAAGGCTCTCAGATTTTCAGAGTGGTTTTCAACGTGTGTCCAATTTTTCACAATGTATATCTGTACAGCTCTCTTAAACTCTGTTTTTTTAGAATGTCTTTTTTTTTTCTTTATAAGTTTTCAAAACCCTTTTCTATCCAGATTTTCAGGCACCTAGTGGACAATTAACTATTCTATATCAGCCCTTAAAACCAGCAAGTGTAGTCTCCACTATTAGTTGTCTTTTAAATTTTTAATCCCACTTAGAAATATCTCCATTAAGTTCTATAGTGCCTACCTATTAATTAGCAGCCCCTTATTAATTATTAACCCCTGAAATATCCCTCAAATTACCCTGCCGGATCAAGACATGGGTCAAATTGACCCAAGAAACCCAAACCCAAACCGCGGCAGATATATGGGTCAAGTTAGACCAAATCCGGAAACCCTTAGGCAGAACCTGGGTCCAAATGACCCAAGTTAACGGGTCAAGTTAGCCAATTCAAATCCAAACCCCAAAACAGGACCTACATGTATATACTATAAACCTAAAACACAATCAACCAAGTTCTGAATTGACAAGAAACAACCAGAAACAGAATTAATTCGGGCAACTATTTTGACCAATTCCCCGTAATGCAACTAAGAGCTTTAATGCAGTTTAAACTGACTTATTAATAGATTATTAATAATAATTACAGAAAACTAACATGTATGACAAGAACAATTATAAAACTGGTGAAACAAAAGACTTAAAGAAAAATGGTGAAACAATGATGATGCAAGGTAAAATAACAATCAAAGCGAACTAAACAAAATCAACAATCAATCTTTTAATTTAAAAGAAAAAGTGACAAATAATAGCATACATTGAACAAACGAACACTTGATATAAAACTAAAAAGAAAGGAGTAGAAGAAGAATAAAATAAAAAATAAAAAATAAAATAAAATAAAAGAAGAGTGAAGCAGAATACCTAATGAATATCTCGTACTGTGAAGAAATGGGACTTGAAGCTTTAAACCTTCGAATTTATGGTCACATCTGATATTAGTCGTATGTTCTCATAGAGAACAAACGATTAACATCACATTCGACCGAAATCACCCGCAGAATTTTGACTTGGATTTTTGGGGTTTTAGGGTTGGATCTTTGATCTAATATTCGAGGCGTTCCAGGATGATTCGAAAGGGAGATAATCAGAGATTGGGGAAGGGGGAACCACGGAGATTCTAGGGTGTAAATTTGGGACAGTTTGGAGATGGCGCCGCCACCAGAGAATATTAGGGCGGCGCTAGGGTTCTTCCCTTCGAATCGATATTCGAAGGGTTCCAGTGATGTTCGAAGGAAATGGCTTCTGGATTTGGAGAGAGGAGGGTGAGGGGAACCTGGGGTGTATTTTTGGTGGTCATTAGAGACTTGCCTCCACCGTGAGGCAATTTCCGACGGCGGCTAACGGTGGCGTTACAGGGGGTCTCTGGAGATAATGAGAGACGCGTGAAGGGGGGGTTCTAAGGGGGCTGGGTGTGGTTTGGGCGTTATATACTGGGGGGCGGGGAAACGAGTCCAAGCCGTTGGATCAACTGAGATCAACGGCTTGGATCAATTCACCGATGTGAAACGGAGTCGTTTTGGCCGGTTGGGGACTGGGTCGGTCCGGGAAAATGGGTCGGGGCTGGATCGGGTGAGGGTGGAACATTTGGGACCGTTGGATCAAGAGGATGTTAACGTTTCCGATTAATTGGTATTGAAACGACGTAGTATTAGTATTATACTACATCGTTTGGATGGTCTGAAAGACTCAGCCAATTTGGACCGGGTGGGGGCTTTATTTGTGCTGGTTTTAACCGGGTATTGGGTACTTTTTCGATTGGGCTTTGATAGAATTAAACTTGAAATGGCCCAATCTGATTTTCTCTCTTTTATTCTCTTTTCTTTTCAATTTTTTTTCCTAATTAAAAATACAAACCTAATTTAATCATTGACCAAACTATCCTAAAAAATTAATAAACTCTAAGTAGTAATTATTATAAGAAGAATTTAATACCAAACACACAATTTTGGGCATTAAACACTAAAAATGCATATTTTTGTGATTTTCATTTTTATAGAACAATTAATTTACTTCTTTAAGAAAAATGCAAAATGAATGCAAATGCAACAAATATATATATTTATATTTTTTTTCATTTTCATTAATTTATACACAATAATCAAACATAGATAAATATAAACAATGACAGAAAATATCATAAAAATTCACAAAATTGCACAAGACTTCAAACAATAAAACAAACAATTTTATTTTGATTTTTATGGGAGTTATTCATGTGAGGCAAAAATCACGTGCTCACAATTACTATTTAAAATCGATAAAACTTGGTTGGTTTGGTATTAAATAAAACAATGTTGGGACCTAAAAACTGGCTAGACGTAAACACATAGCATTGTTTGTTGAAATTCGAATACATATACAGAGCCAACGCAGCAGAAATTATACGAAAAACGTACCTTCAAGCCATAGTTATTCCAGTGTTGTAGAATCGCCTTGTAGAACTTTGACAGAAAACCTAGGATCCTTCTAGCCTGCGCCTATCTTTTGATGCCAGACTGATGGAGTCACATGCGTATTTATAGGAAGGCTAGGGACTCTTATGCAAATACTTTAGCCCTAGGGACTTCTCCATAAATTATAATTACCCTAGGGACTCATAATATATGGTAATTTCTTTCCATCAAAGAAACTACCATATATGCATAATTACAGAATATTATATGATATATTATTTCCTTTGAGAGACAAGGTAAATAATTTATTACCTTATATGTGGGTTACACTAGAAGTCTGTAGAAGAGACTGTAATTTATACATTCTCCCACTTGGCCAACATATTAAAATCAGATAATCCTTTATTAGAGATAAACATATAATATGGCCATAAACTTTATCACTCAACTAAAAGTTATGCAACAATCACTTTAACTAGAATACATTATTACACAAATCATGACGGTCATGATTTCAAACAAACACTTCCTTCCATGTATTACAATGCAAAATATATTCTAGCAAAGTGTCTAACAACTTTATGAATGAACTTAATATAAGTCATTCAAAGTCCAACTTTATTGATCCAATGATCACAAATAATATATGAGAAACCAAAAGTGTGCACTGTCATGTATATCAAAATAAATATAATACCTAGACAAATTGTTAGAGAGCAAAGCAAGACTAAATTGAGTTACTAAGCCCCATATGAGTTACATGATCTTTGAAAATATTAGCCGGCAAACCTTTAGTCATAGGATCAGCAATCATCAAAGTAGTACTAACATGCTCAAAGTTCACATCTTGCTTCTTCACATAGTATCTAACCATCAAGTACTTTATGTCGATATGCTTGCTTCAGCTGCCACTTTTATTGTTCTTAGAGAAGAACACTCCAACTGAATTGTCACATAAGATTCTTAAAGGCCTTGAAATGGAATCGACAATCCTAAGGACGGAAATAAAGTTTTTCAACCATAACGCATGTAATGTAGCTTCATAGCATGCTATAAATTCAGCTTCCATTGTGGATGTTGCAACAATGGTCTGTTTGACACTTCTCCAAGACACAACACCTCCAGCAAGAAAGAAAATGTATCCTGAAGTAGATTTACCAATGTCTTTGCATCCATCTAAATCAAAGTGTGAATATCCAATCACCTCCAATGAGTCAGAGTATTTGTATGTGAGCTTAAAATCCTTGGTTCCTTGCAAATATCTCAAGACCCTTTTACCAGCTTTCCAATGATCAAAACCAGGGTTACTTTGATATCTGCCAAGCATTCCTACCGCAAAAGCAATATCAGGTCTAGTACAGACCTGGGCATACATGAGGCTCCCAACAAGCGAAGCATAGGGAATGTCTTTTATTTGCTCCTTTTCCAATGCATTTTGTGGACATTGATTCAATGAGAATTTGTCACCTTTAATTATGGTTGTTGCTATAGGTGAACAGTTCTTCATCCCGAATCTTTCTAGAATTCTTTCAATGTAGGCCTTTTGAGACAATCCAAGTAATCTTTGGGATCTGTCTCTGTGAATCTCTATGCAATGACATAAGAGGTTTCACCCATATCCTTCATCTCAAAATTCTGGATAAGGAAATGTTTAGTCTCGTGCAACAATCACAAATCACTACTTGCAAGTAAAATGTCATCCACATATAGGACTAGAAAAATATATTTTCTCTCACTTATCTTAAGGTATATACACTGATCAATGATGTTCTCCGTAAATCCAAATGAAGAAATAATATTATGAAATTTAATATACCATTGGCGGGAATCCTGCTTTAGCCCATAAATAGATTTATTCAACTTGCAAACAAGATGACTTTTGTCCTTATCACAAAATCCTTCAGGCTGACGCATGTATACCTCCTCTTCAAGATCTCCATCCAGGAAAGCTATTTTCACATCCATTTGATGTAACTCTAAATCAAAATAAGCTGCTAATGCCATGATTATTCTTAATGAATACTTCTTTGATATTGGAGAGAAGGTTTCATGGTAATCAATGCATTCCCTTTGAGTAAAACCCTTAGCTACAAGTCTGGCTTTATATCGTTCGTTATTACCTGATGAGTCTCTTTTAGTTTTAAAGGCTCACTTGGAACCTATGGTAGAGGATTCCTTTGGTAATTCGACGAGATCCCAAACTTTGTTTTTAGCCAAAGATTCTGTCACGACCCAAACCCCGCTCCGATCGTGATGGCGCCTCTCGTGAAGACAAGGCTAGTCAACCAACCCTATTTGCCTTTTTCAAAAATAGATAAACATGAATAAACAATTTTAAATATGATTCAATAATATTACTTAGCGGAAGTACAACCAAACAAGGCCCAAACCGGGGTGTCACAAGTCACGAGCATCTAGAAGAGTCTAAATACAACTACAAGGCCAGTAATATAAATAATAAAATTTAGAATCAAAGGAATAAATTCGGTGCCGCAAACGCTGGCGGTCACCTTGCTCAGCTACGATAGCAAAATCTCCAACCAGCTCAAAACCCGCTACCGAGTGAACAAATACCTGCATCTGCATGCGAGGTGCAGAGAGTAAAGTGAGTACTCTAACTCAGTGAGTAATAAAGGTAAATAATAACTGAGCAGTAATAAATCACATATAACAAATCATCATACTGTATAGAAGCAGTGTAAAACTCTTGAGAAAATCAGTGAAACTGCGAAATCTTTAGAAATATCTTGGCTCAGTTTTAAACCTCTTTTGAAAATGATCTTTTCAACAGTTGCAAAAATAATTTCAAAACAATTAGTGTCGCTATGCACAGAGATCTGCCCCTCGGGCACAAATACCACAGTATAACAAGTAAAAGACAAATAAGTATGCAAAATGAGCACATAAAACTCGCCCCTCGGGCAATCACATAGCATAGTACCAGCCCGTTGGGCAATATTTTTGTTCCTGGTCAGCCATTGTTACCTGACCGCACGGTGTTATCGCTGGTCAGTCATTGTTACCTGACCAAATGCATCATACAGTGTCATTATTATCATTGTCTAAAATTTATCCTCTTTAGGTGGGTACCCGCGCTCACTGTGGGTGTGAAGACTCCAGAGGGGCTCCTACAGCCCAAGCGCTATATCATTATAAGGCCTGAAAGCCTATTCATATCAACATACGGCCTGAAAGCCTTATCGCATCACACTCGAGGCCTGAAAGCCTCATCACAGATCACTCGAGGCCTGAAAGCCTCCTCACATAACACTCGAGGCCTGAAAGCCTCCTCACGTCACTCAATATATCCTCACATATGGCCCTCGACCTCAATCAGTCCCAGAAAAACAATCCCAAGCCCCTCGGGCATCAGTAAAACAATGGTGCTCAGCTCAAACACTAGTTCAAATATCATTTAAATCTCAAGTTTCAGTAGAAATACCTGAGTTCATGAAACAGTGTAATTTAATTTGACTGAGTTCTAGTAATATTTCAAATAGTGAGGAAACAATGATGATAATTCACAAAGGATTTCAAATAGTCAGCAATAAGCCCCAAGTATGGCAATAATCCCAAGTCATAGTGGAAAACAACAAGTCTTAGTCAAATACGCGGTAAAATATCAACCGGGATGGGCCAATTCACAATCCCCAATAGTAAATGACCTCACGCTCGTCATTGAGCGCGTTCCTCGCCTCAATATAGCACTACATTGTGCAATCCAATGTTTCAAACCCTCAGGATATCATTTACAATTATTACTCACCTCGAACCGGCGAAATCTCTAGCTTGCGACGCCTTTGCTCCTCAAATCGGCCTCTACGCGAGTCGAATCTAACCAAAATCAGAGAGAATACATCACAATATGCTAAGGGAATAATACCCAATCGAAAATGATTGAAAAACATCAAGAAATCCGAAATTGGTAAAACCCGAGCCCCGGGCCCACTTCTCAAAACTCAAAAATATTTACATCAATGGACTCCTTATCTCGCCACGAGTTCATACATACCAAGAACTCTCAAATCCGAACTCAAATGACCCATCAAATCCCAATTTGAAATATAAAAACTCAAGCCCAAGTTCTTCCATCTTAGCTAAATTTCCATGAATTTCTAGACCAATTTCACAATATAATCGTGTTTTAAGTTCAAAAATCTTACCTCCAATAAATTCCAGTCGAAACCCTCTTCAATTCCCATCCAAAAGCTCTCAAAGATGCCCAACAATGGTGGAAATTAACTTGGACTTGCGGAGGAAATGTTTTAAAACCCTTCTGCCCAGCTCTGTTTTCCTTCTATGCGATCGCAGCCTCAGGCTCGCGATCGCGAAGAGTAAATATTTCCAAGACCTCAAATGCACTATGCGAACGCGACATGACACATGCGAACGTGATGAGTAGTTTCCCATAGCTATGCTAACGCGTCTCCCTTGATGTGAACGCAGAGAACAAATCTGCTGGGTCCCCAAACCTTATACGCGAACGCGAAAGTACCACCGCAATCGCGAAGCATCCATTTCCAGAACTAAGCGAACGCGAAGACCAAATCTCAGGCCACCCAAATTTTTATCTACGCGAACACGGGTGACCTCCCGCGGCCACGAAGCATTAAATACCTGCAACAGCTGAGATGAAAATCTGCAATATCTCAAAGTTCAAAACTTCCCGTTTGGCCATCCGAAATCACCCCGAGGCCCCCGGACCTCAACCAAAAGTGCCAACCCATCCTAAAGCATCACCCAAACTCGTTCTAATCATCAAAACACATCAAACAACGCTAAAATCATCAATTATTATCGAATTCAAGCCTAAGTTCTTTTGAAACTTCCAAAACACGCATTTGATCTAAAACCCAACCAAATCACCTCCGAATCATCTGAAATTTTATACACACATCTCGAATCACTCAACGAAGCTACTGCAACTCTCGGAATCCTATTCCGACCCTCGGATCATAATCTCACCTATCAACCGGAAATCGCCAAAATACTAACTTCGCCAATTCAAGCCTAATTCTACACCGGACCTCCAAAATCACTTCCGATCACACTCCTAAGTCACAAATCACTCCCCGAAGCTAACTGAATCACCGGAAATCACATCCGAGCCTTCTAACTCATAAGTCAACATCCGGTTGACTTTTCCAAACCAACCTTCCTTAAAGAGACTAAGTGTCTCATTTTCTACCAAAACCAATCCAAATCAACTCTAACACACCAAATACTGATAATGAAACATGAAGACACATAAGATGGGGAAAACAGGGCAATAATTCCTGAGAAGGGTCGGGTCGTCACATCCTCCCCAACTTAAACAAACGCTCGTCCTCGAGCGTACCCAGAGTTGTTCTAGACGCCAACCAGTCGCTGAATAACCTTGCCATGCATATACCCGGGGGTGATCCCACGTCACCCTATCTCGCATAGATCCGATAACACAACATAGCTGAAATTTCACAATCCATCTAGTCCATAAACCACAAAACCACATTGCACTTTCCGAAATCATACACAAGATCAGAACCTCACATCTATACTCAGAATAAGCCCGAACCAGCTATAATAACCCATACCTGCAATCTCAGGTGCAATATATGATATTCTACATAACCCAAACACTCGAAATGATAACTTCTATTCACAGCAGTTGCCCACAACACTCGAATACCAGTAGAAAATCTCTTATAAACTAAGGTCTTGTTCCAACACTTTCATATACTACCAACGATAAATGAAACACGCAATAACCGTAACCATTTCTCAGATCAACCATTCATGAAGCCACTTCCCTTTTGACTAATACATCAATAGATTCCGAGCCGAACCTCGATATTATCCTTCCAACAAGCTGAACCCAACTCCGTTCGAATTCATTAATGACCCCAACGATCACCTCGAATCCAACACACCTCTCTGGTGATATGACACCTCAATACAGGCCTAAGCCAAAACTTGCATAATATGCGCACCAATAAGAACGGTCTGAACATGCTCAAATCATGAAAAATGACTCAGACGAAAGAACTGTACCTCAAGCTCATCAGTACCATCACAACACAAGGCTGAGACCCCGTCTCACATAATAGAAATAGAACACCTGAATCTACCCTGAAAGGTCATATCTCCACATGGCCTCGCTACAATGCGCGCTCCTATCCCAAACACTGTCACACATGAAACACCTCAAGTCACTATGCTCAAAATCGACAGCCACGCACAATTTGATGTCTGGAACCCAAGCAATTCATTACACCCACGGTGAAACAAATAACATACGACACGCAAATTGATAGGTCATAACCAATACTCCATCTACCGAGCAACACCTAATTACTCTTCCCGCTCGACTTTCACTATGAATCCCGAATAGAACTGCACCACATGTGCCCATAACCAACAAATCATAATGTCTCAAAACACCGAAAAGCAACTCAAAGCTCTCCTCAGATCACTAACAAGCTCAATAACGATCGAATCAACCTATCCCTCAACAATACAGTTCGGGGCCAACCAAGCCAACTCAAGCTAAACACGTATCCACCTCGGCCTACCAACGAACTCATTACCAAGAAAGCCTAAAGCTGCTCCTTCCACTACTATAACTCCTGCTGGAGCCGTACGATACGGTGCACGTCACCAAATAAATATCGAAATCCACAACCTCGCCCGACGACATGCTCGGTCACAAGAAACGCATCCGAAAAGTCCCTCAACACCGGAACTGAATCAACATAAGGAGCCTCAGCACCGACACTCATCACAAGAGCCTAAGTAAGAAAGACAATCCTTCCCAGCCGTCCGCTGGGTCTTCAAAATATAAAACCACTCTACTAGCGTATACTCCGACACACCTTGCCACTCAACCCGTGGCATTCCGGCATAGCCCATAGCGCAATAGTCCAGAATAACCCAATACTGAGACAACCAGCCTAAACCCCAATATCACTTCCAAGCCCAACATGCCAAGCATAAAAGATCTGCTCGGGTCTCCAGACTCCGATAGTCACTAGACAGTCGATACACACGACTCACAACAACAATATATCCTGAACACAAGAATCTCCCAGTCTCCAACTCCATATAGCACACAAATTACCATACCTGACCCCAATTCCGCCATCCGAATACATATCACACATCAAGTACCCAATCATTCCACGAAAGATATTCTAAAATTTCCCCTGTGCCATCAAACAAATTCAGATATCAGCAGTCGATCTAATAAGAAAGCGCTGCAATACTACCAAAGTATCATCAGTTTAATCACATTACCCCTTTCCAAGACAAATACTCTCGTCAAATCACTTCCAATTAGCAGTACCATTTTCCTTGATTATCTGAGGCTACCCGTTGCCTAAGAGTTTTATGAACTTCCCTTCAGAACTGAACTGTAACCTAGTACACGCCAGTCTCGGTCCTCTACAACATACCGCATATACCATACCATCCAAGGATAACATGAAAACTTTTATCTCCCTTCTGAGCCACAGAAATCTACGTACTCAACTAGTCAAGAACTTCCATTGATCCCATCTGGAAGAAAAATCACTACACATTCCATGTCTCTCATATTCGTAGCAAATGCACCTCATCAACCACGGTAGAAATCAACAAGAACTCTCTCAATTCCGTTTGCATATATTAAACTGCAAGGACAGAATCCTTCTAACTCGACCAAGCTAAGCAAGCCATCAAAACCTAAGAGCATTGCTGCAAAATACTTGTAAGGCTCATTACCTCGAACACATTCAAACAGTTAATCATATCCTTACCATACCAATTCGGTCTACTATTAAGCTATTCCGTCTATCTAATTTCCCTTCTGATTCATCATCAACTTGATATTCCCCCTTGCTGTAGTACCACGGTTCCTCAACCCAGGCTCACTACACGAGACCCAAGCATGAGACCACACTGTCTAAGACCCATAAGCCACTAAATCCTCTCTCAAATATTCCCAGAAACACCACATTCCAAAATACTTTACTCTGAAGAACTTCCTGCGAATCTAAATCCGTTACTTTTACTTTCCAGATACTGATACATAGAATCCCATAATTAACATAAAAATACCACAAGTATTGACCTCTTCCA
Source organism: Nicotiana glauca (assembly GCA_026770625.1). Classification (NCBI taxonomy): domain Eukaryota; kingdom Viridiplantae; phylum Streptophyta; class Magnoliopsida; order Solanales; family Solanaceae; genus Nicotiana; species Nicotiana glauca. The sequence goes on along the minus strand of MU785305.1, from coordinate 48,130 downwards.
ATGAAAACTCAGTTTCTAACCACACCTACAACTTTAAAATACCCGATTGCTTCCTATAGAATCTTTAACACATTTGAGCCATGCTCGAGAGTCATTCACTCTCCTTCAACTGCCATTTACCTGATCACATGAACAGAACCACCCGTGCCTCATTAGCACTCTAACACCGCAGGATATGACCTCATCCCAATACAAACAAACATCATTCTGCTCCATGCACCGAGCATTCTTTACAAATAACAGCTTAAGACATCCTGTGATTCTCACACATCTACGAAGTACTATATAAACTTTCCTTCACTCGTGCCATCCTCAACTCAATTTCCGCGACCTGAACTGATTCGCTAGCATGCCTCAAACCGGAACCAACATAGCACATAACCATGCAATCAGCGAATCAACAGCAACCTCCCCAACTTGGCTCGAAGCCGTAGATCAAAACGCACAATAACTCATAACGCATATACTCCATACTGCCTTAATACCATAGTGAGATTAAATTCAATCCTTCCTAAGCTTGTGGAAACACAATTCATCTAGAATTTTTTTAACTCTTCTGCAAATCTCGCATTCACTCACACCACAGTTAAGCCCACTCTATAGGCTATCCAATTTAGATTTCAACACATTTTCTTCACCTGTAAATGAGATCTTCTAATACATAACATAAGGTTCACATTATTTTAGAACCCTCCGCAGGAGATAACCCACCTGTTTCACCTCAATTTAACATTTCTGTATACCTTCCACCGTCGTACACATTACATAATCATTTAATCTTCCTGGGTCCGAACTCATACCGCCACATGAAATGCACTTCACTCCCCAACTAAGAGACACGAAATGATTCTTAACGCGCCCATAATTCGGTCTACACATCAAATAACAATAGGAATTGAACACTTAACAGTTCATCTATTATCCAGCAGACTTCTTCGTCACTACCAAGTCATATAGATACACCTCGCAGTACTAACATACTCATCACATGGATATCCAACCGCCATTCCCGCTAATAGGGAAAATACCGAACATATAAGTTCAAAACACTTGCTCACATAATCAACACCTCGGTGCTCAAGCCATAGGAAAAGATCCGGCCTCAAGTCCACCAGACCGGCCCAATATAGACTCACGGATATTATATCTTGCCCCTCGATCGGAGACTCACAAGCCATCAAGGCACATCTGATACTAAGCGCTCACGCGCGCGTACGAACACGTGGAAGGGATTTCAAGAGTTTCTCTTCTAGCTGAATCAAGGACGCACGATAAGAATTCAAGAATATGAAGTTTTCCTAAAGGTTCTGCAGCCTCTCGAGGATAAATACAGACGTCTCAATACCAATCCGCGATACTCTACTAAACCTGCTCATGACTCGTGAGACCTAGTAACCTAGGCTCTGATACCAGCTTGTCACGACCCAAACCCCGCTCCGATCGTGATGGCGCATCTAGTGAAGACAAGGCCAGCCAACCAACCCTATTTGCCTTTTTCAAAAATAGATAAACATGAATAAACTATTTTAAAGATGATTCAATAATATTACTTAGCGAAAATACAACCAAACAAGGCCCAAACCGGGGTGTCACAAGTCACGAGCATCTAGAAGAGTCTAAATAAAACTACAAGGCCAGTAATATACAGAATATAATTTAGAATCAAAGGAAGAAATTCGGTGCCGCAAACGCTGGCGGTCACCTTGCTCAGCTACGATAGCAAAATCTCCAACCAGCTCAAAACCCGCTACCGGGTGAAAAAATACCTGCATCTGCATGCGAGATGCAGGGAGTAAAGTGAGTACTCCAACTCAGTGAGTAATAAAGGTAAGTAATAACTGAGCAGTAAGAAATCACGTATAACAAATCATCATGCTGTATAGAAGCAGTGTAAAACTCTTGAGAAAATCAGTGAAACTGCGAAATCTTTAGAAATATCTTGGCTCAATTTTAAACCTCTTTTGAAAATGATCTTTTCAACAGTTGCAAAAATAATTACAAAACAATTAGTGCCACTATGCACAGAGATCTGCCCCTCGGGCACAAATACCACTGTATAACAAGTAAAAGATAAATAAGTATGCAAAATGAGCACATAAAACTCGCCCCTCAGGCAATCACATAGCATAGTACCAGCCCCTCGGGCAATATTTTTGTTCCTGGTCAGCCATTGTTACCTGACCGCACGGTGTTATCCCTGGTCAGTCATTGTTACCTGACCAAACGCATCATACAGTGTCATTGTTACCACTGTCTAAAACTTATCCTCTTTAGGTGGGTACCTGCGTTCACTGTGGGTGCACAGACTCCAGAGGGGCTCCTACAGCCCAAGCGCTATATCATCATAAGGCCTGAAAGCCTGTTCATATCAACATACGGCCTGAAAGCCTTCTCGCATCACACTCGAGGACTGAAAGCCTCATCACAGATCACTCGAGGCCTGAAAGCCTCCTCACATAACACTCGAGGCCTGAAAGCCTCCTCACGTCACTCAACATATCCTCACATATGGCCCTCAACTTCAATCAGTCCCCAAAAAAACAATCCCAAGCCCCTCGGGCATCAGTAAAACAATGGTGCTCAGCTCAAACACTAGTTCAAATATCATTTAAATCTCAAGTTTGAGTAGAAATAGCTGAGTTCATGAAACAGTGTAATTTAATTGGATTGAGTTCAAGTAATATTTCAAATAGTGAGGAAACAGTGATGATAATTCACAAAGGATTTCAAATAGTCGGCAATAAGCCCCAAGTATGGTAATAAGCCCAAGTCATAATGAAAAACAACAAGTCTCAGTCAAATACGCGATAAAATATCAATCGGGATGGACCAAGTCACAATCCCTAATAGTAAATGACCCCGCGCTCGTCATTGAGCGCGTGTCTCGCCTCAATATATCACTACGTTGTGCAATCCGGGGTTTCAAACCCTCAGGATATCATTTACAATCATTACTCACCTCGAACTGGCGAAATCTCTACCTCGTGACACCTTTGCTCTGCAAATCGGCCTCCACGCGCGTCGAATCTAACCAAAATCATAGCGAATACATCACAATATGCTAAGGGAATAATACCCAATCGAAAATGGTCGAAAAACATCAAGAAATCCGAAATTGGCAAAACCCGAGCCCCGGGCCCAATTTTCAAAACTCAGAAATTTTTACATCAGTGGACTCCTTATCTCGCCACGAGTTCATACATACCAAGAACTCTCAAATCCGAGCTCAAATGACCTATCAAATCCCAATTTGAAATATCAAAAACTCAAGCCCAAGTTCTTCATTCTTACTAAATTTCCATGAATTTCTAGACCAATTTCACAATATAATCGTATTTTAAGTTCAAAAATCTTACCTCCAATAAATTCCAGTCGAAACCCTCTTCATTTCCCGTCCAAAAGCTCTTAAAGATGCCCAACAATGGTGGAAATTAACTTGGACTCGCGGAGGAAATGTTTTAAAACCCTTCTGCCCAGCTCTGTTTTCCTTCTATGCGATCGCAGCCTCAGGCTCGCGATCGCGAAGAGTAAATATTTCCAAGACCTCAAATGCACTATGCGAACGCGACATGCCACATGCGAACGCGATGAGTAGTTTCCCATAGCTATGCGAACGTGTCTCCCTTGATGCGAACGCAGAGAACAAATCTGCTGGGTCCCTAAACCTTATACGCGAACGCGAAAGTACCACCGCGATCGCGAAGCTTCTATTTCCAGAACTACGCGAACGCGACCCAGAAGCTGCAAATGCGAAGACCAAATCTCAGGCCACCCAAATTTTTCTCTACGTGAACGTGGGTGACCTCCCGCGACCGCGAAGCATTAAATACCTGCAACAGCTGAGATGAAAATCTGCAATATCTCAAAGTTCAAAACTTCCCGTTTGGCCATCCGAAATCACCCCGAGGCCCCCGGGACCTCAACCAAAAGTGCCAACCCATCCTAAAGCATCACCCAAACTTGTTCCAATCATCAAAACACATCAAACAACATTAAAATCATCAATTCTCATCGAATTCAAGCCTAAGTTCTTTTAAAACTTTCGAAACACACATTTGATCTAAAACCCAACCAAATCACCTCCGAATCATCTAAAATTTTACACACACATCCCGAATCACTCAACGAAGCTACTGCAACTCTCAGAATCCCATTCCGACCCTCAGATCAAAATCTCACCTATCAACCAGAAATCGCCAAAATACTAACTTCGCCAATTCAAGCCTAATTCTACACCGGACCTCCAAAATCACTTCTGATCACACTCCTAAGTCACAAATCACTCCCCGAAGCTAACCTTATCACCGAAAATCACATCCGAGCCTTCCAACTCATAAGTCAACATCCGGTTGACTTTTTCAAACCAACTTTCCTTAAAGAGACTAAGTGTCTCATTTTCTACCATAACCAATCCAAATCAACTCTAACACACCAAATACTTATAATTAAACATGAAGACGCATAAGATGGGGAAAACGGGGCGGTAACTCCTGAGAGGACGGGTCGGGTCGTCATAGATTCTAACTCTTCTTTCACGGCATCATACTAAAGTGTGGAGTTTTCTCCACTCATGGCTTGTGAAAACGAGCATATGTCATCTTTTAGTCCAATATCATAATCAGACTCTTCGAGATATACAATATAGTCGCTAGAAATTGCTGATTTTTGAACTCTTGAGGATTTTCTTACTACCACTGGTTCAGGCACTTCTTTAATAGGTTCAGGTAAAGCGGGTTGATCTTTATGTGGCTCCTCAAGTGGTGGTGGATCTTGAACTTGTTGTTGTTCAGATAATTCATGAGAATTTTTTTGAGCAACATTCAAGTTTCCAATACATAAAGGTACCACTGGTGGTTCCCTTATTTCTTTCAATTCCACCCTTTGATTCAAACCACTCCTACTTTCTTCATGTTCCTCAAGAAATTTAGCATTTCTAGCCTCAACAATTTTAGGAGAATGAGAAGGACAATAAAACCTAAATCCCTTAGATTTAACTGCATAGCCTATAAAATAACCTCTTATTGTTCTTTCATCCAACTTCTTTAGTTGTGGGTTATAAACCCTCACTTTAGTTGGACATCCCCAAACGTGTAAATGATTTAAACTAGGTTTCCATCTTTTCCATAACTCGGAAGGTGTCTTGGAGACAACCTTGGATGGAACCCTATTTAAAATATACACATCGGTTTTTAAGGCTTCACTCCATAAGGATAAAGGTAAATTTGATCTGCTAATTATGCTTCTTACCATGTCCATCAATGTCCGGTTCCTTCTTTCTGCCACACCATTTTATTGTGGTATTCCTGGCATGGTATATTGAGCAATTATACCTTCACTTTCAAGGAACTCAGCAAATGGACTCTTATTTGTCCCTTATCTGTGTACCTACCATAATATTCTCCACCCTTATCAGATTTTACAATTTTGATCTGAGCACCAGTTTGTTTCTCTACTTCTGTCTTGTAAACTTTAAAAGAATCAAGTGGTTCCGATTTGTTAACAGAAAATAGAGATACATATATCTTGAATAGTCATCAATAAACGAGATAAAATATCTCTCACCATTCAAGCAAGGGGTAGGAAAAGGTCCACATCTGTATGTATGATATCAAGTAATTGAGAACTCCTTTTGGCACCTTTAGTTGATTTGTTGGTCTGCTTACCCTTTATGCAGTCTACATAAGTCCCAAAGTCAGAAAAATCAAGAGCTTTTAGAACTCCATCATTAACCAACCTTTTGACTCTATCAATTGAGATGTGTCCCAATCTCTTGTTTTAAAGACTTGATAAGTTCTCATTGATAATAGATCGCTTATTGCCAATTTCTTTATCATGAAAAATCAATACACTACATTAAAATGTGGGGTCTAGCTCAAGTTTAAATAAATTTCCATCCAAATTTCCAAAATCAATAACTTTATTATCTTTCAAAAGTTTCACAGAAGTATAATAAAAATTCAAATCATATCTACTAATCGATAGTCTTGAAAGAGAAATTAAATTTCTAGAATATTCTGAAACATAAAAAGTATTTTCTAAATCTAAGTGAAAATTATCCTTCAAAATGAGCCTATAAGTTCCCACGCCTTCCACACGTAAACATGTCCTATTGCCAGAATAGATGTATTGCCCACTTCCTATCGGCTTCCTCTAAGTTAGAAATCCCTGCATTATTTTGGCAATATGAATTGAAGCACCAGAATAAATCCACCATGTATTATCAGAAACTTCAATAAAATTAGATTCATAACATACAAAGGTAAAATTACCTTTCTTTTCAATCCATTTCTTGTATTTCAGGCAATCTTTCTTCCAATGTCCCTTCTTCTTACAGAAATGACAAGCATCTTTGTCAAAGGTATTTTTCTTCTTCATGGGAACACTTTTGCCATCATTTTCATTTCTCTTACCATGAGTCACCATATTAACACTTTTAGGTATCTTATGCTTCAACCTTCTTCTTCTTGAACACGCATGGTCAAAAGTTTATTGATTGACCATTTATCCTTATGTGTGTTGTAAGAAATCTTGAACGGACCATATTCCGCAGGAAGGGAGTTGAGAATAAAATGCACAAGAAATGGTTTAGACATATCCACCTCAAGAGACTTGAGTTTAGCAGCAATGTCTGTCATCTCCATAATGTGCTCACGCACTGTACGACTTCTGTCGAAAGTCATACTTGAGAGCCTCTTCATAAGGGTGCTGGCCAATGCCTTGTCAGAGCTTACAAATTGTTCATCAATTGCCTTCATGTAAGTTTTGACCTTATCGCTATTAGGGATAGAACCCCTAATGCTTTGGCTTGTGTGAGCTTTTTTTAGCATTAAACTTAAGCGATTAGATCGCTCCCACCGCTCATAATTAGCCTTAGCAGTTGGCGTACTTGATTCTGTGGGGATAGGTGGTTCATCCACACGGAGTGCCAGGTCTAGATCCGAGCACCCTAAAGTGAGAAGGACTTTCTCCTTCCATTCAGCATAATTGTCACAAGAAAGCATTGGAATTTGAGCATTCTCATTAAAAATAGCGGTAGGGAAAGCGGTAAAAACTTCAAAATAAGGATAAACATACATAAGCTTTGAAGTACAATCCATCAAAGGTGAATCGCATAAAATACCGATTCTAAGTAAATTTCAGACCCTCCTGTGGGCAAAGGTTGCAACCCATGCATAGAATTTACTTTACTTTATTAGACTAGTAAACCAAAATACATAGAAATTAATCCGTACTGTGGGCATAAGATAATTTTCTGCTTAAAGGTTTACTATCTCATTCCAATTAATTTCACTAAAATAGTTACCTCCATGTAGGGCCGAGTTACCATTTTAATGAGATAACTGGACTAAATAGATGTCGTTGTAAATTTTAATCACTAAACTTTATGTGATTAAATAACTTAATTTCTTTTATATCAAGTATTCAAGATGTTGTGACTACTACCTAAATACGCGATATAAAATAAAACTCCTAATGACATCATACAATGATTTGTTCAAATAATTAAAATATATAGAATATTAATTGATTTCAACATAGGCACACATATTAAATGGGCACCAATCTTCTATAGCCCATAAACAAAATTAACTCTTATAATTAATCTAGATATTATAAGAACAATTTCAAATGAAGTAAAACAAATAGTTACAATTTCTTGCAATACAGTAGCTTTTAATCATAATTCAATTGTAGATCACAATTGCATATACAAAGATGGTCTTATAAACAGAGATGATATCAGATGAAGATAATTACTTTATAAAAGCTTTAAGGGAGAGAAAAGACATCAACGATACTATTACTGCATACAAATATTTCACGAAGTCTTGAACTATATTAATCAATTTAAACATCTCCATTGACACTTAGTTTTGCTAGAAGACCCATTTATTGCCAATTAACTGCTGATTAATTTGGAACCATAAACTATCAAAATATATTACCAAAGATAGATTGTCTAAAGTTATTATAGAATCACATCAAATACATTGAACAATCCGAGATCCAGAACTAACACGGAAGGTTCGTTACTTTATATTCGACCAAGTGTTTCACAGAATTCAAACAAACACATTCAAATTGTCCATGACATGGTAGGATCAATACAAAGGTCAAATAAGAAATTAATACATAAGTCTTAACCGAACATAAGAGCACTGTCGAAGCTTCTTGTTAATGAGTTTATCAATTCCTTTTCATTATACGGTTTTGGATCACAACTCCAAATCAAATATGAGTCGTTTCAAAATACTGAACAACCGGCTAAAGACAGGCTCTGATACCACATATTAAAATTCGAATACACATATAGAGCCAACGTAGTGGAAATTATACAAGGAACGTACCTTCAGCCATAGTTGTTCCAGTGTTGTAGAATCGCCTTGTAGAACTTTGACGGAAAACTTAGGAGCCTTCTAGCCTGTGCCTATCTTTTGATGCCAGACCGATGGAGTCACAGGCGTATTTATAGGTAGGCTAGGGATCAGACTCTTATGCAAATACTTTAGCCCTAGGAACTTCTCCATAAATTATAATTACCCTAGGGACTCTTAATATATGGTGATTTCTTTCCATCAAAGAAACTACTATATATGCATAATTACAGAATGTTATCTGATATATTATTTTCTTTGGGAGACAGGATAAATAATTTATTACCTTATATATGGGTCACACTAGCTAGAAATCTCTAGAAGAGACTGTAATTTCTAACATTGTTTACATTTTTATATATATGTAAATTAGTGAACGCATGCATAATTTTTTTGCTTGTAGGATATAATAATGTTTAATATGACAATTGCAAGAGATTCTAATTTGTTTAATCCTTTCTTTTTTCTAAATACCTTTAAATATAATAATAGTCAGAGTTTGTTATAAATATTTGGCAGAGACAAAATATGCTCACTTTAACTTAAAGGACTAAAGACTCAGGAGTAGGGGTGTTTCATGGTTCGATTTGGGTCGATTTTTTCCTAAAAAGAAATCAAACTAAGTAAGTTGGTTTATCAAATATTGGAACTAAACCAAACCAATTAAGTCGGTTTTTTATCGATTCGGTTTTTGTCGGTTTCTTGGTTTTTTTTGGTTATTTATCGGGGTTTTTCTTAAATATGAGACGTATTACCAAATGCATATTCCGGCGACTACATTTGCAATGTAACACTATCAAATCAATTGCTCTTTGAGAAATTTATCATTTACCAAGATATATTGATGATAATGAATCAATAGTGATGAATAATTTAAGTACTCAATTAAAAATTAATTATTTGTAACGTGAAATAAATTCTTGTACTTAGCAAAAGAAAACTACTAATTAAACTAGAATGTAAAGGCAAAGAATTAGATTATTATAATAGCAAAAACTTAGATTAAAAATACAAAATGACTAATATGTATCATAAAATTTTAGAAACTTTATATAAAAATACATATATATATATATATATATATATATATATATATATGTATAATAATAAATTTAAATAACTACTTTTATAGTCGGTTTGTTTCAATTTTTTCGGTTATTTTTTTTATTAAAACAAAACCAAATTTGATCGGTTTTTGAAATTCTAAAACCAAAACCAAACCAAACCACACTTAAAAAGTATCGATTATTTTGTTCGATTTGGTTCGATTTTCGGTCTGGTTCGATTTTTCGAGGTTTTATGAATATCCCTACTTAGAAGTATAGTTAAGGGACGACGATGTTGAACCTTCCCTCAAACATAAGGGGTCCATTTTTGTCATTTCTCAAATTTCATTCACATAACTTAAAACTCAAAGAACTTTCAACTTAAACTTCGAATACTTTCGTTTTAAACTTAAACCAAGTCATATAAGGGAAATTATAGAGATTAGCCACTTGAACTTTTTCGCCTTATTGGTGAGATTCGATTTTTCACCTCGTAATCCGCTCCTTCATTTTCCTTTTCCCTCCCCGACGTATAATCACTCTTTTTGGGGGGAAAAACGATCCAAATCATATCCAAAGGACTATACGTAGTACGTACTTGTTTGCTCATAAGTCATAATGCTAGTACGCGAAATGTTAATGTTAATAAGTCACGTAAAATTTGGCAGATTTAGATGAATTTAATTGAAGGTTCTCTTTCCTCATGTCTTTTAATTAAAAAATGCCTTAAAACATTATACTTTACTTTTTGTTCGGTCCCAAACCTAGTAGTACACGATTTGAAACTTCGTAGGCGTTTGGACATAAGAATTGTAAAATTCAAAAAAATGGTGAAAATAATTTTTAAGTGAAAATGGTATTTGAAATTTAAAGTTGTGTTTGAACATAAATTTCAGTTTGGGTTGTTTCTAAAGTTTTGTGAGTGATTTGAGTGAAAATTTTGAAAACTGCTTTTTGGAGTTTTTCAAATTTTCGAAAATTTCCAAAATGCATCTTCAAGTGAAAATTGAAAATTTTATAATATGCTGATTTCGAAAAAAAGGGAATTTTTTTTTAAAAAAAAGCAAAAGAGAAATATGTCCAAACGGGCTCTTAGTATTACCCTGGAAATACTGTAATTTCTAGAGAAGAACATTACCTAGTTTTTTGTTCTATATTCGGTATTTAGTATTCGCTTTGAACTCATTAATCTGAATTCGTAGCGGAAAGGCATACTTTAGAGGTATAACACTCCGTACTATAACCATATACTTTGATGGTCACTAACCAACTTTATTTCAGTGCATATTTAAAATCTGTAGGGTTTTCCTTTCTTTTGCTTTTTTCGACCTCTCTATATATCACCAACCTCTCCATTTCCTTTAAGAATTTCTAAAAGAAGAAAATAAAACAACAAAAACAGGTTTTGCACATTTTTCGCAATTGCCATGCCTGATCTCGCAATGCAAGATCAGAGGCATGCAACAAGTTCAGCTATACCAGCAAAATTTCGTAAGTCCAAAACACCTCGTGACCTATCCAAAACTCACCCGAGTTCTCGGGACTCCAAACCAAACATACACACGAGTCTAAAAATATCATACAGACTTGCTCGTGCTATCAAATCGCTAAAATAACATCTTAAATAACGAATTTACCACCAAAACTCAAGAAAATCTCAAGATAGTTCAAAATTTCTATTTTCTCAACCAAGGGTCCGAATTATATCAAATATCTTCCTTTTTTTACAAAATTTCCTAGATACGACTTAAATACTACTTCCTCTGTTCCATTTTATATGAACCTATTTCCTTTTTGGTCTGTTCTAAAAAGAATGACCCTTTCTAAATTTGATAACAATTTAGTTTAAACTTACAATTCTACCATTACTGAAAAGCTTTTATGTGATGACCTTTTAGGTCATCACTTGATTTACAAGTAAATTCTGTGTTCCGAGGCCTTAAAAGCCTCCTTTTATCTTACCTCAATTTGCGTGCGCAGTCCGTGCATATATCTGAAACGCTTTTATGTGAAAATTTGATGAAAATGCTAATTTGGCCTTGAAAATTGAATTTAAGTTTACTTCAGTTAATATTTTGGATAAACGGACCCTGACCCAGACCCGTAATCCGACGGTCTCTGAGGGTCCGTAGTAAAATTTGGACTTGGGCGTATGTCCGGAATATAATTCTGAGGTCCCAAGCCCGAGAAATGAATTTTTGAAAGAAATTGTTTAACTGAAATTATAAGAGTTTTTGAAAATCAAAAGACATTTAAAATTTATGGTATCGAGCCTGTATCTTGGTTTCGGAACCGGATACATATCTTATATTATAAATAAGTTGAATCTGTGAAATTTGACAAAGATCGAAATTGGTTTGGTATAAAACGAACCTATAATTGAAAAAATAGTAACATTTGATGTTCTTGAGTGATTTCATCAATCTAAAGATTTTGATTTAGTTTTTTTCATTTTTATAGCATCATTTCGCCCAGCATAGCAAAAAGTTGATCAAATAGGATACTGAGCGGAATATTGGAGGCTTATTAAACCTTTTTAAAAGGTCTTAAACTTTAGAAAGTTCATATAAAGTTACATGGTTTATGTCATACTTTATTGTCATGACCCGAATTTCCCACCTTCGGGAGTCGTGATGGCGCTTACCGTCGGAGCTAGGCAAGCCGAACATTTAGAAGCATATCACCGATTTCGTTTAAACAATATAGTAACGGAAATATTAAAATAAAGCGGAAGACTTTAAAAATATTTAAATAACTGAAAAACTGAAATACGAAACTCCAAATTACATTGCTATCCAGTATCTCGTGTCACTACTCACAGACTTCTATAGAATACTGAAACAAGGGTCTGAAAGAAATACATATAACCGTTTGTCCCGAACACATGGGACAACAGAATAAAGTAAGGATAGAGAAGACGCCGGGCATGCGGACGCCTGCAAGCTACCTCGGTGTCTCGCGGATCTGAATGCTAACACCCGCACCACTACTGCTACTGCGGTCCGAATCCTGTATCTGCGCAAAAGAGCGCAGAGTGTAGAATCAGCACAACCGACCCCATGTGCTGGTAAGTGCCTGGCCTAACCCCGGCGAAGTAGTGACGAGGCTATACATGACCTATCACAATTAACCTGTACAGATATACGTGCAATAACAGAAAATACACAAATTTAAACAACTAAGAGGGAGGGGAGCATGCTGTGGGGTACGACAGTTTAAATATAGAAATCATCGGGTAAGAAATGAAACCGTACAATAATAAATGATAAGGAAAACACAGGAAATCCCTACATACAAAATCAATATACTTGATTCATACTCCGTTGCGGCACGCAACCCGACCCTCCGATTTCATATTGGTTAGTGTTGCGGCGTGCAACCCGACCCTTCCGAATTTATATTTGTTAGCGCTGCGGCGTGCAACCCGACCCTTCCAATATTTATATTTGTTAGTGTTGTGGCGTGCAACCCGACCCTTTCGATATAATTCCTCACTCAACAGCATCAACAAAGGAGGCAAGGAAGTAATGAATAGTGGAAGAAATCCACGCAAGGGAATTAAACCCTCCAATTAGATCCCGTCAAGGGAGCAATATCAACAACTAAATTCAATAAAACATCACGGCAAGGAAATACCCAATAACTACACGTCCCGGCAAGGGAGGATACAATAAATACTTTAATCCCGGCAAGGGAATAATCACAACACTTCCTTTCTTAATTACTTATTTCTCGAGTATCAAT